>JAQGAO010004353.1:0-15293 GCA_034697705.1 Ommatoiulus sabulosus
ACTGGATACTGCAACAATCGAGGTGGAAGGGCCGTCTGCGTATGCAGTCGCTGTGACAAGGGTGGTGGAGAATGGCCAAACATTCCATCCAAAGGGCGCCGATCCATCAACGTTCAATAATCATGTTTTTTGAATGGTTTTCTTATTATTGATAATTCAACTTGAATAACAATTTTTGTACGTTTTTCATGTTAATTTTACATGTAATAACATGCTGTTTATGTATAGCATATCACGTGTTTATAATGTAAAACACGCAGTAAATATTTATTCGTTTTTAAACATTTACATGTATTAATAAAATTGATAAAAAAAATTGATTGATTTATCACATTATTAGTCTTTTCGTAATTGGTACAGTAGATCGAATACTGTCGAATGATGAAACTATTTCTTATCGATCGTTGTAATCACGTTTTCTCTGACTTCCGATAACATACAAACTAAGGAAATCTGAAGGATTCTTTCATCTGAAGAAATGTTGCTACATGGTTGTTTAAGCATGGGAAGTTCAACCTCGATTATCTGAACTTTTCGCCACCACTGCTCCCAATTAGTTCACAAAATCGAGGTTCTACTGTAATTGATTATATGTCAATTAACATACCAATTTCAGTGTAGTTTCATTAGGAAGAACTCGCTTTTAATCGAATTTCTGCTAGTACGAACTCGTTTCCAGTGTACGGACGAAGAACGTTAATTTCTTCGTTTAAGACGAAATCCGAATTCGAATATTACAAATTTTCGTCTAAAACGAATGAATAATCGAGTTTCTCGAGTATGTCTTCGCTTAAACGAAAAACTTAACGTTCTTCGTCCGTACTAGAACGGGGACTGGAAACGAGTTCTAGCAGAAATTCGATTAAAAGCGAGTTCTTCCTAATGAGACTTCACTGTAATTGGTAATGTTAATTGACATATAATCAATTACAGTAGAACCTTGATTTTATGAACTAATTGGGACCAGAGGTGGTTCATAAAATCATTCCTTCAGATCGATTGACTTAAAAAAACGTGATAACATTGTCAGCCTTCTCTTCTTCGTCATTGTCCCTTTGGTAGGGACATCGAAAACAACGAACAAAATAAAAATTGGAATGGTGCTCTCACAGGATGCGCCTTTGGCTGCGGCCCGGCTGCTACGAGCAGGACTCAAACGGGGTACCTACATGTATTTAATTAATTATCCCAAGGTTGAAACCTGTGTCAGCCAAAAAACGCACCGTGTGGTCGGCAGGAGCCCATGCTGATGAGTTCATATAATAGAGTTTCATAAAATCGAGGTTCTATTGTATTTCTATTTGGACTAGAAATCCAATATGGATTACGAAATATCAAACAGCAAACAAAAGCCCATTCTTTTGACTTAGCGATAACGTAATTACGTAAATATCGTTAAAAATGGTACATATTTGGAGGCTGGCCTGTAAAAATTTCATATTTACAAACGTCATATTTATCAACGGTGAACATTCAAAGATTCACCAACATTTTTGAGTGAGTGTACCCTGAAAGTTATTACGTACCTGAGGCTGATTATTCTGACAAATTTCAGCCAAATATTTATGTCACCTGATCTGATACAGATCAAGCAGGGAATTTTGACGACATTCCCTGTCATTCCCAGTCATTTTCAACTTCCCTGATTTTTCCCTGACCTTTAAAGGTTTTTAAAAAAAATTCCCTGACCAATAATAATGTCAAAATTGACATACAGTATGCCAATGTTATCCAGATAAGATAAGATAGGTTTACTCCTTTCCAACGGAGAGCTCCAAAATGAGCCAATGGGATGCTTATTCATCCTGTTTGCATAGAATAGCCTATGCAGGGGGTGTTATCGACCCAGCAGTCTGATGTAGTGTGGACCACAGCACTAATCTAGTCTTGACATTGTGAAAGTACTATGATTATCCACAATTTGTTTAGTTTGTTTAGTAATACCAAAGGGACGCTGAGCGGCGCTGCTAACCTGCTTTCCATCCTGAAATACACGGTGACGTACTCAGTTACCACTGTATCGCCTCCACGAACGTGGAGGCACCCGTGGTCAGTCACAAAGGTTTGGCGAATGGCGGATTCGACTGGTCCAAAAAATCTGCACTGGTTTAGGCTACAAGATGAGGCATAAGTCTGTAAAGTCATATTGCGCCTGCTGCCTGCAATAGTGCCAATTTAACAGAATTATGCCTCATCTTGTAGCCTACACCGGTGCACACCGGTGTGCCCAGTCGAATTCGCCATAATATTCACATGAAAACTGATGAAAACATACATTCATACAAACAAGTAGACCTTAATTTGCCAGCAATATTTCTTGGAAATTGATTATACAATCTGACAGGAAATCTACAGGAAGTATTTGGCAAAACAATAAATCTTTCTATTTTAACCATTTCCTGTTAATCAAATCTGGAAATTTGATACTGTATGTACATGAAGTCATTTGGAAGCAGTTAATTAAACGCTCACGTTGTCATCTAACTGCCAAAAGGTGCACAATTTTGCATAATTATTTTCCCAGCCAAATAGGTAAGTCCAAGATTTTAATCATAAAAATGCTTAAGTAAGGCAAAATTAGGATGTTGAATATAAATTTCTAGTGAGAAATCATATCAATGTATTGATACAGGCAACACTAGCTTAACGGACATAATTTGATAATAAAAAAAACCTGATCGTAACTTGAATGTAGGTATCTCGAATATAGTTTTCCCATTGGAATACGACTATCTTAAGTACGCAATCTTTCGTAAAATCGTACTTTGATAGCCGTAAAATCGTGAAGCATTGGCTTAAAAAATTCACTCAAGGTGTTCGCTGTTTTCAAACCAAAGAATGTATTTGTTACGCTTTCGTGACTTCGTGACTGCCAAAAGTACGATTCGTAATGATTTTGTCTGATTTCCGCTACAACACCCTGTGACCCTGTTATATGCAGTATTTTATGTGCACCCTACGCGTTCATTAGTAATGTCGTAAACATTCTGAGAGTAGAGTGACATGAATAATGATCCTGGGGTGATGAAAGTTGGAATGATGGCCGATAATGACGAAATTGCATTGATCGTGTAGGGTTGAAAAGTAATGAAAGCGTAATGATGCAACATTTCTAGAGGTAATGTCATCACACCTGATAACATTACTGCAGAACGTGTATAGTGGGCCCATATAATAAATTGTTAATTTTAGACAGGGACCTGCATGGTACCGAAGTTGACGTAAGATCGAGATGTTCGTAAGAGGAGGTGCTCATAAAAGGAGCGTTCGCATTGGGGAATTGTTTGTAAACTGAGAGTTCGTACGTTAAGCGAGGATTGCCTGTAATTATATTTAAAATGATTACTAATGATAATTTTTCAAAATTTTCAAATTAACATTGGAAAATGTTGAAAGTTTTACAAAATTAGCATAAGGAAATATTGAAAGTTTAGCAAATCTAGCTTCGGAAAAAGTTACAACTTTTGCAAATTTGTCATCAGAAACTGTGGAAAATTTTGCAAATTTATAATCGTATAATGTTGGAAGTTAAGAAAAATTTGTCCACGAAAATAGCCGGAAATTTTGCACATTTTTGGTTGGAAATCTTTAGTTGTACATGCATATTTATTAAAAAAAAGTTTTAAAATTGTGCAAATTTGTCCTCGGAAACTGTTGAAAACATATTTACATATTTGCAAATTTTTCATTGGAAAGAGTTACAAATGTTGCAGATTTGTGGATGAAAATAGCTGGATATTTTAGGAAAGATTGACAAGTTTGCAAATTTGTCCTCGCCAACTTTTCAAAAGTTTGAAAATTTGTACACGGAAAATTTTTAAATGTTGCAAATCTGTCCTTGCAAACAAACATTTTGTTACGACATTCCCCAGATTTTTTCAAAATAAATCATTCTTCCCTGACTTTTCCAGACAATTTCAAGATGCCTGACATCTACCAAATTTCATGAGCCAATATTAATAGTTCTACAGCAACTATCAAATTGCTCATTGTCACATACAGCATTTATACCTATGATACCGGTATTTAAACACAGGTGCAGTAATGACCATGCTTAAGATCACTCTTGTCATCCTCGTGTTGACCACCATTTCGATGGGCAGCAGTCTTCATCTCAACTTGTACTCGTGTTCCGGAATGAACACTCCTGTCTTGAGCAAAGCGGCGCAGGGCGCTTGCTTCACGGCATGCAAATACAATAAGTGCGGAAATGGGGCCTGCTCCCATCAACATGGCAAAACCATTTGCGTCTGCACACACTGCGACAACGGTGGCCCCAAATGGCAGAATGCCCTTTCGGAGTAAATTCAGACGACGCATTCCGAGGATGTAACCGCAACATTCTTCTTCAATTCATGGATAATGGAATCTTCACGATGATCACGCAGTATCTGTCAGATACACGTTTACATTTTTGTAGAAATTAGTTTAATTTTAAAGGGCTAAAATTACATTGAAAAACAAAGTAAAATAAGTATTTGGAAAACATGTTTTAACACAACGCACGTAACAACTTAAACCCATGCTTGTAAAATTGACATGTTAGTAATATTTATTGTTGCATGTTTACCAAATAAGTATTCTGTTTTTAACACCATGCTCGTAACATTGCCATGTTTGAAACACGTAATGTAACATGTCTCCAAATATGTATGCCAGTACAACTAATTTTTTTCATCTAAAATAATTTAGTTGCTCTATAGCAACTACATTTAAAAAAATTATAAAAATTAGTTATGTAACAGTAATTAAGAACTACACTTTTAGTTGCTAGTTGCAACTACCCCTTTAGTAATATAGTTGTAGTTTGAAACTATTAGTTTCAAATAATTTTTGCCCAACACTGGTTTGTAATAAGTAATTTAACATGTTTTCCAAATACGTATTCTGTTTTTAACACTATGCTCGTAACATTGCCACGTTTGTAACACGTAATGCAACATGTCTTCCAAATATGTATTCTGTTTTTCTGGTAACATTACCGAATTAGCCGTGCTTGTAATATCTCATGTAACATGTTTTCCAAATGCATATTCTGTTTTTAAGACCATACTTGTAACATTGCCATGTTTGTAACAGAGTTGGGCATTAGTTAACTACAGTTACAATTAAATAACTAATCGTTATTAGTTTCGTGTAACTAACAACTAAACCTATTTAGTTTTTATTCTCTAGTATGTAACTAATTTTTATAACGTTTTTATTTGTAGTTGGAAGAGCAACTAAAACTATTTAGTTGAGAAAAAAAATAGTTGCAAGGAAAACTAACAATTATTAGTTTATTCGTAGTTAAACTAATATTGAGCAACTAATAACTAAATTTTTTTTCAATGTCATTTAAAAAAAATTTGTTGCTTTTTCTGGTTACCGGAAGTCTGTAACGGACGTATTTAGAGTATTCTAAAGGTCGACAAAATATTTTCAGTCTAAAATTCTGACATTGCTATCAATTTTATGAGTACTAAATATTCAATATCCAGCCCCTACTCCTTCTTTTAAAATGATATGCCTTTGCAGATTATCTTTCTTTATAGATCACAAATGTGAAAATTTCGTCACACAAACAAGTATTAAGATTGTTTTCTAATATTATGCTTCAAATAAAAACGTAATTGCGATGAATAAATTACTTATGGTGTTTACCTTCTATTACCTTCTTTATAAGCCAATCTTGGCATTATGTTTTCATAGAAGATATACTTCATAGGTAATTCATCACAATTACATTTTTATTTAAAGCATAATATTAAAAACAACCTTAATATTTGTTTGTGTGACGAGATTTACCCATTTGTAATCTATAAAGAAAGATATTCTACAAAGAAATATCATTCTAAAATAAGGAGACGATATATACTGTACATTTGTTATTCATAAAATAAATATCATTACAAAGTACAAACAGACAGAAACTCGTTTTGGTGGAAAACTTCGATTTTATACTCAAAACATTTCGTCGACCTTCAAAATTCTCGAAATACATCCGTTACAGGCTACCAGAAAAAGCAAACAAATGATTTTTAAGTGACATTAAAGAAATGTTAGTTCTTAGTTGTCCAATATTAGTTTAACAAGTAGTTAGTTCTTAGTTGCCAGTACAACTAATTTTTTTCAAATAAAATAGTTTAGTTCCTCTTGCAACTACAACTAAAAAAGTTACAAAAATTAGTTATTTATCAGTAATTAAGATCGAACAACAGTTTTAGTTGCTAGTTGCAACTACCCCTTTAGTAATATAGTTGTAGTTTTAAACTATTAGTTGCAAATAATTTTTGCCCAACACTGGTTTGTTAATAAGTAATGTAACTTGTTTTCCAAATACGTATTATTTTTAAAACCAGTGCTAAACATTGCCATGTTTGTGATAATATAATATGTTTCCTAAATATGTATTGAGTTATTAAAATCATGGTTGTAACATTGTTGCATCATTCATCAATCGGAAGACCCAAGACTTATGACTATAACCAATTTAGTCGTTAGTCAGGACTACTACACGAAGGATTAGTCATTATATAGTCTTCATTTATTAATCTACTAAAATTTTGCAGAAATTTGCTTGATTTGTGGTTCCAGTTTCGGTGTGTACTCAACTCAAGCATCACTAGGATTTCCAGTCACTAATTTGCACAAATCTACTTATTCGTCATCAAGAACTTCCGATGTGCATTCATTTACGCCAGAAAAGGTTAGATACATGTACGATAATAATTTCCTGTTCCAATGGCCAACTTCCAAGAAATCTCTTAACGGTGGTACCGCAAGTGCCAATTTATAATACGACAGTCAAAACACTTTTTGGCATCGATGGGGGATATAACGAAAGAATCATAAGAATTAAGAAAACTAACAAAAATAGTCACGCTGTATCTCACGGATAAAAATCCTCTTTTCAACCACGCCTGATGATGCCATGAATCTCAAAATGCCCTTAAAGGTCACTGACCTCGAGTTAGGCAGACGGACTAACTACCCAAAAGTGCAAAAATAACTGGTATAGCGTATAATTAAAGTATAATAAGACTTGTTTAACAATAAATTTGATGCCTTTAATTGTAGCGTTCCATCATTTTTAAAAATACATTTTTTATAATGTAAAATAATCATTCGTATTGTAGGTATACATGTACAGTATATATACGTATACATGTATATTGTATGCATGCAGTTACATGTTTACATGATGATTTACCTGTTTTTCCAGTAAATTTGGAAAAAAAAATGTTTAGGACATTCACATGTTCTATCAAAACTATAAAGTGCATGTAAATTTTTATGTACACTTTGTTCTGTTGATGGCTCTCTTCAAACTGGCATGTCATGAAAATGCCCGAAAAACTACTGATAAACACGCTATTCGAAAAACATTGCCAAAAAGTGTTTTGACTGTCGTATCATAATTAAATTAGCACCGGCAGTACACCGCTAAGAGATTTCTTGGAAGTTGGCCATTGGAACGTGAAATCAACAGGAAATAATGGGCAATAGGATAGTAATTACTTTTGTCCCATCTTCATATCCCGCTAATTTAAAAAACACCTATTTAAGCATTAGCAAGTTCCTTAAAATTTCAGTTTGCTGTTCATCAACGCTCAATCCTGCTTTTTATTCCGACAAAGGTAAGTTGTTTGGATGTTCATATAAACTTATGTATTCCCTGGCCGTCTCACATTCCCATGCACTAGAGGGAACATAGAGAAACTTTGCTTTTGTTGCAGAAACAAATTTAACCTAAGTTTCCAGTTTCCATAAAAAGCATAGATGGAAATAAGTTTAGTGGCATGAATAAACATTTCTGTTTTTTGAAGTTGCTGATTCAGCTTAGACAGCTCGTTGCGCGTTTCATTAACTTGCTCGTTTACTGTCGTTAACGAGCAAACTGGAAAACACTGTTCCTATAAGTTGCTTTTTCGGAGCTTTTTCATAAATGTTTACGTGAGTTTGTGTTTGCAGAAGCAACTGGCAACAATTAGTAACAAAACGTACTTCAATGTTTCTTCCAGTGTGGACTTACAAGTAGCTACAAGTAGTTACAAATAAAACTACCTTCTCATCCATTTAAAATACATTTTTACATGCAAAATATATTGACAAAGTCATTTACATGTACAATGTATGCTATACATATATGAAGAAGGTAACCTATAGCAATGCTCTACAAATGCATTTAGGTAAATACAGTATTTGCATCAATGGACTTAAAAAAGCATTATTCGACAATGCAATTTTGAAAAAAATGTATGATTAATAAGAACATATAGTATATATTTGCAAAAAGGTTTTGAATATGGATTATTCCAATACATTTCGAAAACCGTATCACGAATAAATAATTTTGTTAATATATTTTATTACTAAGAAACTGGACACGACCATAAACGTTATATTGGATATAAACGACGTTTCGGCACCCATGCATGTGTCTTTTTTCAAGTTTATTCTGCTGAAGTTAAAAAACGAGAATTACATACAAAATTACGAGAATTACTTATGAAATGACGAGAATTACATATGAAAAATACGAGAATTACATATGGGAAGTTATACCAAAGAGTTGTGCAACATTAAAATTAATAAAGGATGGAAATGGCAAATCAGAAGTGCAAAATTTTGGATGAAATTATGATGTTTATAAGATTCGTTTTTTCACCAATTTTATGTTGATTTTTGTTTATTATGTTTCTATGGTTCCTGGGAGCTTTTTCATAAAAAGTTTTAAATATCTTTCTAACGTTTTTGCTCAAATTCCCGTTTTTCTTGCTGCACATTGTGCAGCAACATCCTCGTCGTTTTTCCTTTTCTTTCATCCAAAATTTTGCACTATATCCATCCTTTATTAATTTTAATGTTGCACAACTCTTTGGTATAACTTCTCATATGTAATTCTCGTATTTTTCATATGTAATTCTCGTCATTTCATATGTAATTCTCGTCATTTTGTATGTAATTCTCGTAATTTTGTATGTAATTCTCGTAATTTTGTATGTAATTCACGTTTTTTAACTTCAGTGGAATAAACTTGAAAAAAGGCACATGGGTGCCAAAACGTCGTTTATATCCAATATAACATTTATGGTCGTGTCCAGTTTCTTAGTAATAATTTATTATCTCTGACCACTTGATGCCAAGATGTATGTTAAATATATTTAAGTTATATCAAAATAAAAATTGCTGCAAAATTTAATATTTACAGTGTATAGCCGTATAAGTGTAAAACTTGTAATAAGTTTTTAAATTTTGAAAGAAAAAATATTTTTATGTAAATTTTTAACTTCTTTTGTATAGCAAACTTAAAATGTATTTTAAATGTTATTGTAAAATATCTGATGAAATGCCATCTCAAGACTGCATTTTTTTGGATATTTTACATTTTAAAATAAACTTATATCTATGTACACTCATGAAAATGTATTTAAAATACATTTGCACGAAATTTGAAAATAACTTTTTTTTCGATGTGGGAATACAGCATCTATTTCGTTCTGCAGCGAATTTCATAATAAAAAATACAATTTAAATTATCATATTTTCGTTAAAAATTGACCATGAGAAATCAGGCGCATTAATGGGATTTCATTTAAAAGTCTTCAGAAACATTGAAAAAAATTGAGGAATGAATACTTCGGTTTAATTGCAAGTTTGATAAGTATTTTCTTCCCAAATACGAGTTTTTTATATATGATTATGTGGTCGTCATCATGTGATACCCGAAATTAAATATTAGCACTTGCAGTAACAAATAGGATGTGAAGTTAAATTCTTCAAATATTAAAAAGAGTTGGTATATTCCTCAGTAAACGCCCCTTAAAACAGTCTTAAAGTACCGCCTAGAGCTACTTTTAGACCATCATTATTTTTAGAAGAAATTATGATTGCAATTATGAGTATTATTATATAAATCAAAAATTAATATGAAAAAAATAAATCAAAAACATCCTGTCAGGGCATGGTTTTAAACAGCGTTGGAAAAGTTTCTAGAAATCCTGTCACTATTATCAAAATGAACTACTATTATCAGAATGTAATATTTTATTAATTGTTTTGTTGACTCTAATTGAGTCTACATAATAAATGTAGTTTTAGCCTATATAAAACTAATTATTAATTTATTAATTGTTTTGTTGACACCAAACAATTAATGTAGTTTTGGACGGGTGATTACTTTGGACGTGAAAATTATGACGAAACAATAGTTTTGTAAATAATCAACAAAACAATTAATTTATTGTTCTGTTTCCAAAAAACAATAAATTAATCGCTTTGTACATTCGGTAAATTAATAAAACAAGTTTTGGGCGTGATATCTTTGTTTACCACTGACCAAATAATAATGTTCATATTTTTGTTATAAATTATGTTATACGAACGCAATTATTTAGGGCATTTTATTGACAATATTTAGGTATTGGATATGTAATTTGAATTTATTATTGTTCGTTTTTTTTTTTAAATGTTTTTGTACAGCGCCTGAAGAAGACAAAAAGCGTCCAAAACATCGGGCAGATTGTCTATAAAATAACTTTGATTGTAAGTGCCTAAAATCTTGCAATTTAATAATAACTACAGCACAAGTGTATGATGCACCCATACAATAAACAGTTATTGTTATATACCATTGTTGTACAAGTTGTATTTTCATGATGTGCAAAAATTGAAACAAAGTTTTTAATTATATCATTTTACTTAGTGGAGGTTTATGGATGGCATTTTTAGTTTGAAGAATATATTAGCAGAGCGGACGCCTGCAGGACCACGTTATTACAATAAAACCTCGTTAAGACGAATCTCGAGGGACGTTAAAATTTGGTCATTTAAACCGTTTAGTTCGTATTATCGGAAATCGGACAAAACGTGATGTCAACGATAAGAAATATAGTTTCATCGAAGTTTGGCCCAAATCCTACCCCACATACAGTACATGTATATGAATAATAAGGTGCTGCAACGTTTATTGGAAATTCCACCTTTTATCACGTTGTCTAAAGTTTGTTTTAACAAAATGTAGCGCGAATGCTCGGGAAATCGAAAATTCACTCGTTGTTGCCGAAAATTCGTAATATTCGAATTCGGAATTGGTCTTAGTCGAAGAAATTAGCATTATTCGTCCATATCCTAAAACGGAATCGAATGGAAATGAGTTCGTAACAACAGGAATTCTTATTAAGCGAGAAATTTCCAACCACTAGAAGCAATGAGATCATGAAGTGAAGCATGGAAACCATTGAAGTGCACTAATCCACAATGTCCTTGTGTTTGTTTGCAGTTTCAAGCATGTGTAAAATCCCCCTGGCCTGCATTCTTGTGTTGACCATCATCTCGATGGCCAGCAGTGATGTCTACTTCTCCCCGTGTGCCAGAATGAACCCCCCTTTCATGGGTCAAGCTGCGCAGGTGCGCACCTGCATCGCATCGTGCCAAGCCCAGAATTGTGTCACTGGAGAATGTGAGGAACGGGGTGGAACAGCTGTCTGCGTTTGCAGTCTCTGTGAGAACGGTAGTGGATAATGCATTGGCCTACACTGTAGGTTTTTGGAGGGGAATCTACCCCCTTTGTGAAGAAATCTGCACTAGATAGATGCAACATTACTCCTCTCCTCCCCCCCCCTCCTCTCATTGAAAACCTATACATGTACATTGTATCTACGCCGCTGGAAATTAACATTAATACTGGAGCAATGGTCAGAAGTTCTGTCCAGAAGCTCGTTCAACGTTCCAAAGGTGTAATCACATCGTTAAAATTCAAGTATGTTACCGGCATGATAAAAAATCTGCAAAAGGTAGAACCTCGTTCGAGGTATACGTCAAAAATTATTCGTTAAAACCGTAGTTCGTATTATCGAAAGTCAGACAAAATAAGATTTCAACGGTAAAAAACAAAGTTTCATTAAAGGTTGGATGAAATCCTCACCCACGTCTATGAATGGGAAGGTGCTGCAACTTTTATTGGGGAATTCCCCGATATAACGCACATCTTTTTTTCATATAATTGTCTTAAAATCTTCATCACGGAGCCTAACTTAGCGCGTATTGCTCGGAAACTCGGAAATTCATTCGTTTTAGCCAAAAATTCGCATAATATCCGAATTCGGAATTGGTCTTAAACGAAGAACTTGACATTATCCGTACATGCTCTATGATCTAGCTGGAATGTAAATGAGTTAGTAATAATAGAAATTCGTATCTCTTGACGCATAGTATATATCCACTAGCGCTGTCTCAATACACTGTTTGGTTAACAACATTCTCAAAATATTTTATAAGATCAGGTACATGTATGAGTTTGTATACAAAATACGTGTTCATTTGCAATTTATGTATATTTTTCAAACGCTTAACTTTATTAACACGTTACTTACATGTTCAATATCTGTTAATCGTGTGTTTATAACGGATATAAACAGTACATGAATGTTTATACGTGCAATTTTTAACATTTACATGTATTAATAAAGTTGGTACAGTAGAAATTAATTTACCATGACTGTCATTTAATTATTAATAAAAATACCGCAAAAATAAAATTATTAAATAACGTCATCATCAAAATTTTAAAGAATGACGTCATCATCAGAATTTTAAGCAAAAAAAAAAAAAAAAACGTTTTCCCAGATAAAATCAATTATAAAAATGCATGTTTGATTACCTTTCTAGGCTAGGCTATTAATGCATGCTTTTTATACAGGGGCCATCCAGAAATGATGTCACGCGATTTTTTAAGTTTTTCAGACCCCCCAACATTCGCCATAAACATCAGTTCACGGACATGAAACAATGGATTAAAACCTTGAATGAAAGTACGCGTGCAGGACTGATTTATCATTGGCAGGCATAAAAACGTGACATCACACTAACAGTCTACCCCCCCCCCACCCCTATTGTCACGATTTGTCACAAATTCAGCATACCCCCACCCCCTAAAGCCGTGACATCATTTCTGGATGGCCCCTAACGATACGCTGAAGTTAACCAGAATTTGGTGCAACAGGTTATTCAACCATGGAGTTTCGAGAAGTTAAAATGGATTTTAATAACGTGTAATAGGTTAATTTAGTGTTTTTGACACGATTACTTTTGGACTAGCTATTAGATAATGCGAGATTACAGCAGGATTTCAGAAAGACGTTTTACAAATTCGTATTTTAACAGCATGTGATTGCATTACATTTTCCATATTTTGTAGAATCACAAACTCCGCTGCATTTAATCACGTGATTGTGACAGAAAAGCTGTACAACGCAAGTATGCATGTTTGGAATGTGTCCCATTTTCCTATAAGTGATATTTAACTAAATTCAGAGATTTTCATTCAATTTTTGGTAGATGAAATAGTCAAATTAAATTTTTGGATGACCTAATTATTTACCCAGACCTTCACCTCGATTAAACCATATGGCAAGATGCAATCACGAAGAAGCAATTTTTCGTTTTTAGGAAATGAAGTTGTTTTTTTACCTGAACTTAATGGAGTACGTGCATTTAAGATAACTAATTATCGAGTATATACAAGTTCCCGAACAAATTATTTATAGCTGTCAAATTTAATGGAAAGCTCCAGAAAGTACATAAAACAGGATTAAAATGCATTATAGGGGTATTCGTAAGCAGATGGAACATTCGTGAAAAAAAAAATTAAAAAGCTAAAAGATGAAGCGCCATGATCCTTCAAAAAAAAAAAAAAAACTTAATAAAGGATAAGATTAGATTTATTACATGCATGACATTACATTTCCTTCGTTTTAGCCAAAAATACATATTGTGAAATAAATATCGTTGTGAAAAACCTAACTTTTAAAATAAATTTCCTTAAGAAAAATGCATTTTCAAATGTTCGTTTTAATTTAGAAATGCATTACAAATAGGTTTATACATACACTGTATAATGTATCTTGTCAATTATTTATAATTTCACGACTCAGTCAATTTGTACCTTTCATTACATAAAACTTTAAAAAAAACAAAGAAACGCTTCATTTACTCGATGGGTGGATCTCAAGCAGTTTTCGCGCTGAAACCAACTAAACTCAAAGCAAACAATTAGCATCCAACGGAAACGACGGATCATCCCGCAGATGGCGCTGTGCAAACAAGGGTCCTAAACAGTTTGTTTGTACGTACGGGGATACACGTACAAAAATGAGGTCAAAGGTGAAACTAGGCCCGTGTGTCCCACCTGTTCCTCGTTTAGTAGCAGCCTGTAGCGCCTCGTATACGTTCCGAGCTTCTGGTCAGTTCTCGCTGACCACTGTCCATTGATTCGACGCTATCGGTTCAGGTGACCGTAGCAGGCAGGAAGAGTGGAAATTGATATCCGTTAATTGAGAATCAGAGCCAGCACGAGGCGTGCATCGGGTGCATGATGAGGATTAGCCATCTGGCGGTCACATTGGTTCATTGCCTCGCACATTATAGGCTTTCATAAATACCGTATTATGGCCTTTGCCGCTGCACTTGGGGCATTAGCATTATTGCCGAACATGGGCTGAAATGACGTCATTGAACTCTCTCACAATGGCCGCTGAAGCGCGAGGAGCAGATGCGGACGTGCAACAACTTCTGCAGAAGTTCTTCACTTCAGCTTCCGTTCCTCAATGGCTGTTCAAATGGTCAATGGGGGCGCCACTGTCTCTTAGAACATGGTTTGAAATAATGTAAAGTGATCTCAGACATCGATATACGTGTATGAAGATGAGGCAAAATCACTCGAGGAACTATTGACATCCTGATGTCAACCAAACAGAAGTTTGATAATAGAGTTGCCATCTCTGACAACTTCATTTCGTTACTTCCAGCTTACTAACAACAGTTTTGGAAGGAAAACCAGGTTTGATCTGCATGGTCAAACAGATAGCCATTATTAAATGTCACGAAGTCAATAAAAGCTTATTTGTTTTTGTGGCAGCACACTTCTACGAATGATTCGACATCCATAACAGGACTGATCTGGTCAAAGGTGGCGTGGAAATCATACTGCGTGTAATGATTTCTAACTATTGCACCACCATCACCTCCATACAACAAGTTATTTTACAGTACATGTAACGGAAAAGTTAATGAACAAAAGTTTGTCACACGAACTTCTTTCTCTACGTATTCCTCACTTTTATCTTTGTTCAACAATCTTTCTACTGATTTCTACTGAAAATCTTAGTTTGGAAGTCCAATTTCGGAGTATTTTTCTTGCTACTTCAAAAGCTGCCATCTTGGATAAAATCATTGTCGCCGCTAGGAGGTGCTTGCGGCATTAATCTAATCGATCGACCAATTTGAATGCATTCAGTGAGCAGAGCGCCCTC
>JAQGAO010004354.1:0-15293 GCA_034697705.1 Ommatoiulus sabulosus
ACGTGGGAAGTTTTGCAAATTAATACTCTGAAAACGTGGAAAAGTTACCAAATTTCTACTCGAAAAATGTGGAAAATTTTGCAAATTTGTACTAGAAAAATGTGGAAAATTTTGCAAATTAATACTCGGAAAACGTGGAAAATTTTGCTAATATCTACTCCGATAACGTGGAAAATTTTGCAAATTAATACTCAGAAAATGTGCAATTGTTTTCCAAATTTCTACTTGGAAAATGACCCTGAGCTAACCTTGTAGACGTATTAATTTTAGATCTGCCATCACCTGCGTTGAATTTCCCTGACTTTTTCAAAATAAATCATTCTTCCCTGACTTTTCCAGGTCTGGGGGAACCCTGCATCGGGTTATAAAGATATATATTGGAAAGTATTACAGATATAATAGTAAATGACACATGAAGAGAAAGTGAAAATGTCCAAGTTTTTAATCATACCATCACAAAAATTTCAACGCGAGATCCTCGCGTCACACGCCTTATACGGTACGTAGTCTAGTTCGGCCCATAAAAGCTGAAGTGTGTACTTATGTTGTTCACAGCAGCTCGCATACTCGAGCACACATTTTCGAATGTCATTTAACATTATATCCGCAATACTTTGTATTGTATATATTTTTCAAACCCGATGATTCTTTTGTAATAACCCGGTGTATAATGGTATGGTTAAATGTTTAAAGTTTGTTAGCATCGTGGGCATGGAGTTACTTTCCAAGTACCAGGCCAGGACATCTGTCCCTACTCTTTTTTTTTATTATCATTATGTTCTTGTGCGAGGATGCGAGATTTATCATATACGTATACTACCTAGAAGGAGATGGTTCAGTGACTGGATGGAGTTGCATCGTCAATTCACCAAGTTTTGAAAAAGCTGCTCCAGCAGCTGTGAAGATTTCTCCAACCTGTGAGTGCATGAATTTAGTCAAATTAAAGTAGGCTACTATAACTTATACATGTAAAAGAGGAAATTGAGCAGGTACACAAACACGTACATCTATATTTGTCACGACCTAACAGATTGCTAAAGATAACTCTTGTTTTTTAAGATGTATTGACTAGTGGAACTTAAAGCTAGATCGCTTTGGCAGTTGTGAAGCCAAGACCACGTGTGCAAAAGGATTGCATTGATTTGTTTAGAATTAAACGGCTACAATCTCACGAGGGGAATTTTTTTTAAACCAAAATTAGCTTGTTGATTTTGCACAAATTACTTCACCGCTGCCAACATACGATTCGTAAAGCTTACATCTGAGTATACCCCTAGCTATCACCAACACAACACAAAGATTGATATAATAAAGCAGCGCATGCACACATATGCGTTTGATTAACATTCATATTACTGAGTATAAAATATATAGCTCCATGTATACCTTGCTGGCAGAATTCATCGTGAATATATATTACGATTCAACGTGGCATTTCAATCGCAGTTTTAAAATACGATTGATAAAACCCGCTTCGTCAAAAGATCCAGGATGGACGTCAGATTTCAGAAATGCAGTGATAATAGGGGTCATCCATACACGATGATTGTGGACGTTATCATTCTTTTTGTCTTTATTCTAAACGATTATAACCTCAGCTGAATAGTCTAAATTTTCATTTTTAGAGACCTTAGTCGAGTCTAGTAAATTTACTCGTAGCATAATTCGTGAAATTTACAAACGAAATGTTAATTTATGGCTTGCCCAATTTAAAATTTGCTCGTATCCTACGTCCAAGTGCAAACCGAAACGCTGTTGACGTCACGTGCGCTGTTGTGTAAGCCGTCAGCCGTGTGACGTCAGCAGCCCACGTTCCATCAGCTGTTCGCTAGGCACAGTCGTCGAGGGAGAAGAAGGGAGTGAGTGCGACAGGGCGGCAGTTGAACTTTGCGTTTTTGTTGTTCGCTGGCGAAGAAAACGCAAAAGACGGACGTCCTGGGCGCGCGTTTCTGCATCGGAGTGTGGCGATTGTCGTCGATTCCTAAGCGGCCAGTGAAGAAGGGAAGAAGAAGGAGTCTGGCGTTTTTGTGTTTGGGGGTTTGCGTGTGTAGAAAAGCAAGATGGCGGCTGGTTGTTGTGGTGCAAAGAAGCAGAAGTTGAATAATTCTGTGGCTGCCTCTTTGTGCTGCAATGGTGCTACAGTTCATCCTAACGGACAGTACAGAAATCACGCCGGAATGGTGGTCTGTGTAGAAATGTGCTTCTTTTGTTTCGATGTTCTGTATTGCCATTTAAACAGCTTCGAAACCCCAAAGGCACCAAACTTTCCCAACGAACCGTAGTAAGTAAAAAAAGAACGTGTTTCGCATCATTTCTCGCCCACCTAGGGCTTCCCTCAAATCCTTACTTTTTACCCCTACTCGCCCTATTCGTTAGCATGTACCTGCTGGGGAAATCGATAATTTCTCCGCTCTTCTTCCCCCCCGTGTTTTTTAGATAAATCAAAAGCGTATGGAGGACGAGGGAATTTAGGTCAAGGGGTTGTCCAAAAACGTGAAGCTAATATTATATTCCCGCATAATTATAATTATTTCTCCTTTTTTGATAAAAGAAAAGCATCGTAAGAAGCACTCATTTTGTATTTGGTCATCAATTTTGAAAAAGAAAGTCACGCTCATTCTGAATTGATTACAAATTTTAAGGGGGAAGCCCAAAATGAGGATAAGTGTTGTATTGTTCTTCTAAATGCAAGATGTATCCACGTACATATTAGCATTCGATGAACCATGCATTTAAACGTGTATTTGGTGCTAGCGCATTGGTTTTCTTTGTTTGAAGTCCTTGCCAGATGACTTCATGGGCGGTAACCTTGTGTGGGAAATTGAGAAAAGTCCTTGGCCAATCCCGTGACAACTCTACAAACTGCTAGCATTGGCAGAGGTAACTTCTTGCTTTTGGAGGCCAATGGGGGGATATATATAAAAAATGTGGCATAAGTAAGTGGTATGAGGAAGAACATGAACATTTTGCTTAGGCTAGGATTTCTTGCATCGGGATATTGAAGCTGTGGTTCGAAAATAGAGAATTTCTTTCGAGCTGTTTAGCGTTAGGATAACAGGGTGGAATAAAATAAGTTTTAAAACCAATTTATAAGCATTTATTGCATAATTGAGAGAAGACGATGACTCGTACCATGCTGTACGTATATCCATCAGCCATTCGTAAGGCTTTCTTTCCCGACTACTTGAATTCTGCAGATTGGTTTGTGTGAATTATCACATTTCTAAATGCCATGTCTTTCAACGTTTCTAGTAAATATATCAGTGGGAGTTTAAAAGCATAGTGTTGGAATTTTTTTCTAGCTATTTGTGGTTTAGGAATATGTTGATGTGCAGAACTTGTGCTTTTATGGGTTTTCAACTTTTGGTTCAGTATATTTTGCTTTAAAACGTGTTTAAAAATTAATATATGAGGATGGCACAATTTCCACTAGCTTAGCTTGGGGCCATGCTTTTGATGAATAAAAATAGATAACCTTGCTGACTATATCAAGACATCAAGCAAAAAAAGTGTTATTAATTTTCATTTTTTTAAAGTATTTAACAGTGTTCAAACACTTAACGTATATGCACCATGTACTTGTTGTTGGTGTTCAAATACTTAAAAATAGAAAAATACTTTTTGAGCTTTGTGTTTGGAGGGTTATCCCCATTGGCCTTTCCAGCAATAATTTATTGCCACCTGAAATTTCCATTCACTAAGTTATTGAAAAAGGGTTCTTATCTCGTTTTGCAAGAATTGTTCATTGATTAGGCCAAGGTCACTTTTCTTGGAATTGTATTCATGGACAAGTTCAATAGGCCAATCCCATCTGTTGGTGATGTATTTTTTGTATTTTATGTTACCAAACTTGGGCTTGGCTTTGAATCTTTTTATAATTCGTGAATTCCAATTCCAAAACACTAAATATTTAGCATTTTTCATTTTATCCATTATTTCATTTCATTTTGTGGCGTATTTGCTATGCAAAGTTTTATATGAGCTTGTTTCTTTTTTTTTTTTTTGCAGCCCTTTATTTGTAACTTGGAAGATAGGCAAGGACAAACGTTTACGGGGTTGTATAGGCACCTTTAATGCTATGAACCTCCACCACGGGCTCAGGGAATATGCCGTGACTAGGTAAGGGGTTGTCTCGAGGCAAAAATTATATATAGAGACCTGTATGGGTAAAACTAATGAAGAAAATTGTGCAGAAGGCCATTAGCGTAAGGTTTTCCTCGAAGAATAGCTGGAATTGCTTCCAGAGATATATTTCACGTAGCTGCGAGCTGTTCAAATACACATTTTGAATGTTGCATCATCGGTGTTCAAAAGAGGCTTTCAAAATGTATTTTTGGCTATTTAAATGCTAGTTGCGTTCTTTACATTGAACCGTTAAATTTCACAATAGTAACATTTGCCTAGTTCGTTGAACTGCATTTGTCAACATTGCAAAATTCTCCTACTTGGTCTGTTCACAAACAAGCTTAAAATTCAAACTAGTTTTTTAATGGCCCTGCTGTAAAATGGGTGTCCTCGGTATACAGTTTGTCAGTTTGCAAACGCTGCATTGATTAATTAGGTTCGATAACGTCATTATACTTTTTTTTTAAAGTATAAGACACATCCCTATTTTCAGAGAAATTTAAGGAAGTAAATGTTTACACTACCAAATTACAGTAGATAAACCATCAAAAATTCATTCTCATTGCTCTCACTGTTTAGTTAATGGCATCAAACAATTTTGAAAAGCCCTCGGAAATTTCCACGGGTAAAGGAATATGTGTGACCTTTGGTATATAAGGAGCTGAAGAATTTTGACACGACATTTTTGAAGTGTTTGAACTTACACTTAGTCATTTCACTGTAATATTTTATCCCTTTCTGATTTGCAATGAAAATTCATACTTTATTTAAAATATAGAAATATACACCGTGTGAAAAATATATGATCTGAAATAAGTATTATTAACTATTTTAGTATAGTATTTTTTTACAAAAGTGACTGTCACGTAATATAACTATGTTATTTTAAGAACTATAATTTTGAAATGTAGTTTTACTGCTTTCAACCGCAACATTTTTCTTCTGGAAAGGTGAAATTTAAATAGTATTCCTTCCTTCATTCAAGACTAAATATGAAGATTTGGCAAATCTCTTCATACCAAGAAGTCAGGAATTGTTGAAATTAAAAGTGCCTCTTCCAAGCGTTGATGCCACTTTTTATAATTCATCAGTGAATGTGAAAAAATATTTGCGATAAAATTAAGAACAGCAGCAGGTCGAATCGATGATCTGAAAAAAAATACGGTGTTTGAATATAATAAGATGCGGAGTAAGGTGACTCGCTTAAAAGAGCGATATTTTTCTAACGTGAGCCGGAACGCTGCTTAGCTCCTTAAGTTTTAACTGGGTTAGTACGCAAGGATTGAGGCTATCCCTTAAGAGGCTGCCCTAAGCCTCTACGCGTCATTTAGGTGAGTGTGGGGCAAATTGTGTCAAAGGTGCTCATACAGCCTCTTGAAGGTTTTTCCTGGCCCATGATTGAAGTAGCCACTCCGCTGCCGTGTCCGTCTCAGCGCCACAGCATCAGCTGGCAAGACAGGAGGGTAGGGCACAGGCACAGCTGCTGGTGGTAAACCGTCGAGGGAAGTAATGTCTCGTCTTGTAATTACCATGATCGTTTTGAGATTGCATGAGACATAACTGTTAATGGATGTGCCGATTGAAAAAAATGTCGCCGTTCTTTAACCCGAGTTATCCTTAAATTTTTTTGACGGTTGCAAAGTTAAGCTGTCAAAATAGTATCGAGGTTAATCCGTCTATCCAATTTTAATCAAATGATTTTAAATATCTTCGCCACTATGGAACCCAACACCATCGTTAAATTGAATTTCTAGAAGATAGACTAATTTTTGGAAGTTACAAAGATGAAAAGTAATGCGCTTACTGGTTTGAGGATGGGGCCTTGATTGGCCAACATTTCTCATACCCATAACTACGACCGAAAAATTGAAAGACAAAACTTGTTGGATATCCTTAGAAAATCCTAACGTGTTAAGGGACAATTACATAATGACACTCGCTCCAATCGGCCGCTTAATATTACCTGTCCATTACGAGTGATTTAATGTTTGTTTAGTTTTAATCACACGGATCGTTTATTGCAGCGCATTTAAGGATAGCCGCTTCAGTCCCGTTGCTAGGGAAGAATTCTCTAAGCTGCATGTTTCGGTTTCAATCCTACGTCATTTTGAAGATGGGAGCGATTATCTGGATTGGGAGGTAAAGGTTTTTTTCGTCTCGTTCGTGATACTCTACATTCGGAGTGTCCTAAAGCCACGTATCTGTCATGTTAACAATTTCCAAAGTTATATGTACGAAATTACTTTTCCGGAAGTCACATTTTTTTAAATCGTAATCTGAATGTTTATTATTGCAGTTTTCTTTCATCATTTAGAAAGTTCTAGTCATCTCAGTAGGGTAGAATTTTATGTTGCTAAAAATGTAAGGCTAGCATTGAAAATTGTTTCCATCGTAGATATTGACTTTAGCTCGGCGTTAAGAGGCATTTTTACGAATGCTTTTATTAGGGTTCCCACGTCCGCTGAACATCCTAAGATTCTGCCCTAAGCCGGTCAACCATCTTATGTTTCTGCTGTGCGGTGCTCCCCGAGCATTGCTAAAAATGTCATTCGTTTCCCAGTAAAAAAATTGGCTATAAAGTTGGTGTTATTTATGGCCTAAATGCCCGTTGTATTGAACGCAACATCGATTATTAATGCTGCAGTGGTCATATCCTTAGTGCCAATTTCTTTTGCAGGGTTTCGGAAAATTTTATAAGTAACCAACTCGAAATACCTCTTTCGATTTCTTCATCGAGACGAGTCAAACGACTTATTTTGATACATTGTTTGTGACCAGTGTGTGTTCCTGGAGAGATTGATGAATATTCTCTGGAAAATGTGTGTGGGAACCCTGTGACGTGACAAAGAGGTTTAGTTATTTTCCGCCATGCGGAACGGTTCTTTCAAATACTGACCATCACTAATTGAAGTTGTAATTTTTATCTAGATCGGCGTGCATGGAATCCGCATCGAATTTGTGAATGAAAAAGGGTCGAAGCGGACGGCAACTTACCTGCCTGAAGTGGCTCCTGAACAAGGTAGTTCTTTGAAAATGTGTGCGGTCGATGAGTTATTGGCGTTGCACTAAGCCTGCACTCGGTCTTTAATATGATTCATGTTAGAAAAGTGGTCACGATTATTACGGGAATTCTGAATTTGCCACATTTCTCATTTCTCCCACCTTGTTTTAAGGAAATTCCTATAATCCATATACTTCAAGGGGATAACCACTGGAATAACTGAGTGCTATACTTTGTTCCGCATTTTCGGATCGATGAATTCTATTTCCATGCAGATATGGAATATTATGCAAATAAGGGTACCCGAAATCACTCGCAATCAAGACATGTCTATATATAGTGTTCAAAACATAACTTTTATAAGATTTAAATTCTTATAAACTCTGTTATGGATTGAAATATCAATTTTAATTTCATTCTTTAGCATGTTTTCAGTTTAGAAAACCCCATGATAGAGGAAGTTAAATTCTTAGACCCAAGCAAATCAAGTGGCTTAGACGTGTCTCCGCTATGTTCATTATTGGCTCTTTATATTGTGGATTTGTAGCGTTTACCAGTGATGTCATAAAATTGTCCGCACGACTAGGCAGAATGACTGCTAATTGGATCGACGTGGAATTTCATTATAACCAAAATTATCAGACTGTTGATACCACGTAAACATAAACGTGACTATAAATTCTCCTTTTTGATAAAAGATTTTAGTAAACGACTGCAAATTTGGTCAGCTTTTTGCCATGCGTGAAATTGTACGCGAAACATCAATTAATAAGAGTCCGTAATTTTGCAGGTTGGGACAGAGTACAAACTATCGATTCTCTCCTGCGCAAGGGCGGCTACAAAGGTACCATATCCAACGACGTTCGTCGCAACATCAAACTGACTCGTTACCAGAGTGAGAAAATGACCGTGAGTTACCAAGAGTACATGAACCACTGGCGCAATCGTCGTTGCTAGCATTGGCCCAAACTGGCAGTGACCAGCAATCATTCAGAGCCAGCCATCCAGCAACCCCCTTCGTCCGGCGTGGAATTTGCCCCTCTCAGAGGGAGTGGCAGTAGTGAACGTGGACTGCCTTACTACGGGCAGCAGCAGCAATCGTTCGTGCTGCCCCCTCCACTGCAGGGGCCGCCCGCCGCTGCCTGGCCAACAGGGGATTTCTTAAACCGACCAATTTGGAGAGCTAGCCAACAACGAGCGGACAGCGAAATGACCGGCAGCTGCTTCGCCATGCAGGGACATCAGCATACCATCGCCAGCGTTCATCCGACTCAAATGCTTTTGGGCAATGTCCTCCTGTCGCCCTCCTTTTCTTATCATCCCTCGACGCGACCGATGGCTCTGCACTACGCTCCATCTTGGCCACCCCCGCGGACAATCATGCCGCAAGATCTCACGTGGGCCGCAGCTCCGCCCCTGTTTCCGTACGTACCTCCGCGCAGCCACATCGGATCCAGTTTCTTCGGGCCGACGTTTCAACGATGACGTAGCAGCGTGGAAACTCCTTACCCCAGCGGCATCACCTAGCGCATAACTCATTTCCGTTTCAGTTTCTTATCGGTTATCATTTTGCTGGAATCGTCCAGCGAACTAGCGAGTAAAGTACACTCATCGAGTGCCTCCTCGAAGAACCGCCACGCGCCACGAGAGATGTCCCTCCTCGCTTCTATGCAAAATATTCCATAAACTCCTACCAAGAAGGAGGGGAATGCAATGGAAGGATTATGGATTGTGGGCCCCGTACCGCTGGTGGAAAACAGGAATGAAAAATCACGAAACATGGCTCGTTAGGGATCACTGCCAGTGAATAATTTTGAAAGGAAAGCCGTGAGTAAAAAAAAAACAAAAACGGTAACAACTTTTGGGGGAATAAGCAAACACGTAGCGCAACTTCTTTCTTTTGTTTTTTTTTTTTAGTACGAAAATTAATACTAACATTTAGATATATTTTTCGCTGGTATTTCGTTCTTTCCAGCTCACAGTTACACACGCGTCGCCGCAGCACGTTTTTAGATGTATAGATCTCGTTTCGGCGTCCCGGCAATCGAGCGGATCGCTCGTGAAGGTATCGCTTATGCAAGATCTTCGTAGTGCACAGCTTAAAAACATCGCCTCTGAAAAATGGAGTGAAATGAGGGGGGTGGGGGGAACCAGCAAGTGTATAAGGCTTAGAAATCCCATAGTGCCCTCGTGTCATTATTCCTTATAGGTTGCAAAAACAAAAGGCCCTTTGATGCGCTCGGAAAAGTATTCGATGTAAAAGCCGATGCATTTGGGATTCAATTTTCACAAAAACTAACTTGCATTTCCTCGATTTTGCACCCGCACATAAACTCATCGAATAATCTATTTGAAAACAGCAAAAACATTGAAACTAAGGTTATACCTTATACCCATAATGCAAGAAATTGAAGCTACTTCTGAAAAAAGTAATATTTATGGGGATGACCTTCTTTTAGGAAAAATTCCTAGATTGGTGACCGCGTTGTATATCCTGGCATTGGTGTATTTAGTCCCGAGTGCAGTAATATGTCGACATCAAAAACTCAAACCCCTTTCAATTTGTCGTCTGGTTTTTCTGTCAGTTTTAAAATTGAAATATTTAACACGTTGAATTAAAAAAAAAAAGTGACGAATTAAGGCTGAGTGGAAATGGGAATGAGACAATTCAACTTCGGGAGAAAATTCGTTCCAACTAAGTATCATTGATATCAAGAGTTGCTTCCTAAAATTTAACGCAATATGGGTATTGAGTAGAGGTATTTACCTCTAAATTCACCAAATCTGAGCGGACATTTTTTGTTCCGCAAACAAAATTACAGTTTAACGCACCTCCAGTGACAATTGCAAATACTGGAGATGTATCCATTATGAGATTGCAGTTACGCTGAATCGCATTGCAGCCATTTGCTATGAAAAATTGTAGTTTAGTTGCAATATTTTTGCTTCGCTTAATTAAATTCGCAGTTTTTAAGATAGAAAGATTATTTACTGTAATGTGCAATTTGCAGTGATAGTCCATTTACTGCAGTTGACTGTAATTAAGCTTTAAAAACTGCAGTTTTGCTGGGTTGTCAAGTTACGTTTTTCTCTTTGCCATGAAACTTTAACGGAAAAAATTATGAACGTGGCAAAGATGTAATGCAAAAAAAATTATCGGTGACTAATAAGAAATGATAGCAACGATTCGGTTAGATTCTTAATTATGTTTTTATACGAGTATAAAATTGGTTTGTTTCGGGGATAGAAAACAAACTGAAAAAACGCGAAGTTTGTAAACCGCATGCTTTAATTATCTCATTAAAAAATGGCAGATGTATGATGTTGTCATTGGGTAAATCTAAATATTGCATCAGGATTTCAAATTTAAAACCGTTTATAAAACATATTTTAAAAAAAAAAAAAAGGCGAGGGATTTGTGAGCTTTCGCGTTGAATTTCAAAACCTCACCAAAAATGCCCAACTAATGCAGGGACATAAGATGACGTGTAGAATTTTAGGAATACTCTGTAAGATTTATTATCGCCGCTGAATTTATGAGTAAACTCGTAATGTCGTGAGCTTTAGCGAGTTTAAAAAACCAGAATGAGTGTGAACTCGTTCCGGTTGTGCTGCATTTAGCAGGTTGTCGAGCGTGTGTATGTGTGTGTACATGTTTCAAAAACTGAGGGAATGTCTCGTAATCGAAATCTAAATGGAAGGGCGGCGAACAAGCAGTCAATTCTCAAGATCTTTCCACCACCTCCTGAAAAAGTAATTGTTGAAGATCTACAACCATTGCATCAGGAACAGGGAAACAGCCACGCAAACCACAGAACGTGGCAATCCTCGAACAGTTTTAAAATAAGTTATCTGCCTCATCCAAATTTCCCATCTGTACAAAATGCTTAAAATCGTCCACTCGTCGTTCATTGGCAATTCAAGCCCGCAACGATGTCTCGTTATCATAATCCTAACTGTTAGGAAAATCCTAGTTATGCAAACAGAACCAGTATTGAGCAACGTGTACAATTTGCCATCTTATCGTAGTTTTCATGTCAATTAACCAATCTGATCCGATGTAGTGGAATCCTTTTAGTTGCGTCGATGCGACAAATTTTGGTACGTCCTAAATT
This sequence comes from Ommatoiulus sabulosus, assembly GCA_034697705.1. Lineage (NCBI taxonomy): Eukaryota > Metazoa > Arthropoda > Diplopoda > Julida > Julidae > Ommatoiulus > Ommatoiulus sabulosus. Next base: position 11,242 of record JAQGAO010004354.1, read on the forward strand.
TTTGACTGCTAGAACCTAACGTTCACCGCCCTTCGATACCATTTTTTGCTTTCTCGAAGGAGCTCGAGAAAGTTTTTGCGTCAGACTTCCTACTTTCTAGCTAATTTGATGGAAAATAGATGCTTAGCAGAATTTGGTTCATTATTATCACGATTAGCTCTTATTTTTATCGTTGCGATGCAATTGGGATTGGGAGTAGTTCTTTTTAAGTGTCTTTGATTGTTGGGGCCAAGCAGGAAATACCAACTGGTGCCTGCAATTTTAATTAAGGCAATTATTATTATAAAATGGCCAACCTCGAATATTACTATTATAGCGAATTTCCCTATATCCTCCCGCCCATTTCCTTCCTATTCTACCCGTTACTATTCGAAACAGTAGCTTTCTTCATCGGCACCGAAGTTGTTGCGCACACTTAAGTTCATTCAGGTTTTTTTTTTTGTATTTCTATTTTGTGAGCATACGCGCTGTTTTTTTAACACGCCTAGTTCAATAGACTCTATAATGAAAATATGGCTGCTATCCTGAAACTGTCACGTTTAGGATAAGAGTTCACCCCGTGGTCTCGGATCTTAAGATCCGGTCATAAGATTCGCATCATTGATGCCTAAGGCGCAAATGGCCGTATACTGACCTCATCCGTAATGACCAAGGTTATCGAATAAAAATTATGAAGTTAGTAAGTCCCCATTTTTCGAGCTTAGACATTTCTTTGCATCGAAGTAAAACAAATTATTAGTTAAAATTGTAATTTTACTTCAGTTTACTTTAGAATAATAACTGCGGATGAATCGCAAATAAATTTGCACTTTCAACTGCAGTTATTCACGGGACTCGTATTTGAAATGTATAAAAATAAAATTGGAACGTTAAAGATGAGATTAGTATCTAAAATTGGCATTGCATTTGCTAAATTTTGTTTCGCCTCCATGATAAGAATTCATATAATAGTGAAACCCATCCACATTTCTGAATGTGCCCACAAATATACACATTGTGATTTTTTTAAAAGCCGAATATATGTATAAGTTTAATATTCTGATTAAATATGGGAGAAAATGTTTCTAGTAAGTGCTGTTGTTTATGATTTAGTGCCTTATACCTGTATGTAGGAATTATTCGTCCGCTTTCTCTAGAAGTAAATAAATGGTAACATTTCCCTGTTGATATTTAAGGACTCGGGTTGGCTAAAATAAAACGGCATTATGGGGATGGTGAATCACACCTTCAAAAATAAGTAAACATGGAAATAATTCAACCTGAATAAATAATTGGTATGGAATGCCACTTTAATCTGCATTCAATTTGCTGTGGAAATGTAAAAAAATTGTGTGCCAGTTAGGGGGAATAGGATGAATAATTTCTATTATGTACACTTGGAAAATTACAAATTTGTAGCATTACAGATGTTCAGGGTCTAGCCCTACATTATCTAAGATTGTTCTCTGCATTACAGGTTATGTTTGCATACGCAACTTGTGCAGTACTCTTGACAGAAGCTTTACAAATTATACTAACTTTAGAAGTCAATCCTTACCGAAATATGAAGGTGGCAAACTCATAGATTTTGCTACTAGAAAACTCAAAGAAAAGTTTCATTAAATCAGCTAATTAAATTTACTCTGTCAAAAACCTGCACTTAGCTTTGAGGCCAAAAGGTGGACAAGTAGTGGATTTTACGTGGAATTTTTTTGGTGGATTACTTGAGGATTTCTGGTGGATATTTTCCATGAAATGACAACGAAAATACTGGAAAATACTCAAGTAGAAATTCTCATGCATGGGACCCATAGCTAAAAGGGTCCTATACGTTATGAGATCCCATTTGATTAAATAATTAAAAAATTCACATTAATGCTAACTGAATCCTATTTGCAAATAATATACATAGACACAATTTGTCATGAGATAAATTGCTGGAACTAACCTGGTTTCGATCGAAGGTCAAGTGGTGGATTTTACGTGGCTTTATTTTGGTAGATTACTTGAGGATTTCTGTTGGATTTTTTCTATGGAAAAATTGACTACGAAAATACTGGAAAATTCTCAAGCTTGGGATCCATTGTGAATGGGACCCATACTGCCATTTGCCAGAATTTGACCAAATTTCACGAAATTTGACGAAATTCCATCAAATCTGACGAAATTTCACGAAATCTGACCAAATCTGACGAAATTTCACGAAATCTGACCAAATTTGACGAAATCTGATCAAATTTCACGAAACTTGACAAAATGTCACAGTTAAATTTCTGAAAAAAGTTTCTGTAAACATTTTGCGCAGGCATCGATAAATTTCTGCCCCTGAATTAACTCAAAACTTATGAAAATAAAGGGACATCATCTGTGTTCTAGCAATATCTTATAGCTTAATTATTAGATTTACTGATAATGTTGCAGCCATGACGTCATATGAAATAAACTCATACAGAAAGCCCTTACTTTTCCTTTCTAGCAAAGTGGGTTCAAAGTAAGGGAAATTCTTTTAAAAACATCAGTTTCAGAGTTACGTCATACTGATATCTGGCACTGAGAAAGCCCTTAGTTTGCCCTTACATTTCCTTTCTCTCTACTGCGTTCAATTTCATGGAAGACAAATACTACAATTTTCCGCAGAAAATCCATGAGAAAAACAGCAGTAAGCTATCATTTAAAAAAGATCACAATTTTCTACTAGTTTAACACTAGGAAAAAATCCACCAAAATGACAAATCTACCTCAGGCACGGAGTCTGCCCTCAAGTCAACTGGGGGATTCTTTGAGTTGAACATCAGTTGGCAAACACTTTTTGGTAAGGGAAAGTCCTGGATGCAAAATCAAACAATTTAATAGATTTGAAAGGCTCACTGAAGGATACTACTGTTTTTGAACCAACTAGTGTGTCGATTTTCTGTTTGTGCGTCATCCACTCAAAACAGACGTCACGATGACCTCACCGGCCATCGTCCAACATCCAGAATCATCCATCCAGCCAATCAAAGGACGGACATCACGATGACCTCACCGGCCATCACAGAAGAAGGACAACCAGGACTTACCTTCACCAACTTGGATTCTTCCACCAGGAATGGGACCGTCCAAGATCTCGGCCAATGGGACTTCACTACCCAGGATGGCCTTCGGAAGACCGGCTATAAAAAGACAAAGCATGCAATACTAAAATCAGTTCTTTGTGTGGGCTTACTCCTCTGAATAAGCCCTTTAAGACATGTACCGTTCTGATTTTCAATTGAATAAAGGCTCTTGTATTCTCATATATTTAGGCTTTTGTGAAGTGATTTCCGGGACACTTGCGCTCCGCTGAGATCTCCCCATTACCGCTCTAACCGCGGTCCTAATTCCCTCCACTAACCTAAGAATACTCCGGCTAACCTAAGTCCTCCGGTCCTCGCATCGGCTCTGGGCCTAACCTAAACCGGGCTCTTTCGGTTAGTTTGAGGGATACCGCAATTAGTGCGGCCTTCCACTTTGGCACGCGTCTCCCCGCCTTTAGCTCACGCCGATAGTTCCCCGGCCTGCTCACAGGCGAACTCGGACGTAGGGTCATACTACAACAATTGTTTCACGAAAACGTGTCAACGTTTCAAATTAGGAAAAGGAAGAGAATGGTTTGTTTGCATGACGTCAACCGCTTCTATCTTCATTGGCAGTTATTTCATGTATTTACAATGTTGTTAAAAATGGGAAAACATAAATTGCTAGCCACGCTGCTAGTGTTTTCCCCTGTTTTTAACAACATGAAATAATTGCCAATGAAGATAAAACCGGTTGACATTATGCAAACATACCATACTCTTCCTTTTCCTAATTTGACATTTTGTCCTGCGTGTTACGGAAAAAACCTTTGAGCACACGTTTCCATGAAACAATTGTCTTAGGTCAAAAGTAACAACATCATTGGATACAGCACACATGACTTCCTATTTAACCGCACAAACAGAATTTACGTAACTATAACAGGAAAGAAAAAAATGGGGTTGCTCTCTATTCTGTTCCACCCTGTATAGTAAATGAACAGTAAAATCAGGTTTGGGGGAATTGTTTTTGTTCTA
>JAQGAO010004355.1:0-15289 GCA_034697705.1 Ommatoiulus sabulosus
AAACTTGTCAAAAGACCTTTTGTGTGGCGTGTGCGAATTGTCATGTCAAAGAAAACAACTCAATTCCCCGTAAAAAGCTGTACTGTATATGAAGGATAGATGTTAAATTATTGTTATTTCTGGTGCAATAAAATAAATAATTGGATACCCCCTACTCCCTGTCCACATTATGTCCGGTCAATCAGGACATCAAGGGGGATGTCCAGGTGGGGGGGCACCCTCTCCCCCCATTCAGATTTCCGAAACTTAAAAAAAATTGTATTAGGAAAATTTTCAGTTTTGCAAATTTGTACTCGGAAAACTGTTCTCTGAAAAGGTTGAGAATTTGACCAATTTGTCCTCAGAATCTGTTGGAAATTTTGCAAGTTTCTCCTCGGAAACTGTTGAAAATTTGACAAATCTATACTCGAAAATAGTTAAAAATGTTGAAGATTTGAACTTGGGAAAGTGGAAAATGTTGCAAATTTGTCCTCAGGAAAACTTGGAAAAATTTGTAAAGATGACCTCGAAAAAGGTTGAAAATTTTGCAAATTTATGCTCGAGAAAACTGAAAATTTTGCAAATCTGTACAGGGAAAATTTTAAAGTTTGCAAATGGACCCTGAGCTTTTTAGTTCTGACTTTACCATGGTACCCTGTTTACTAACTTTTGCAATTTATAACACATCAATTATATGCGATATTGCGTTCAATTCCCCCCTTTACTTTGGAAACTGATTTTATTTGGCATTTTTTCTATATATCAAGTGGACGTCCGAGTTGGTCATACCCCTCTCCCTCCCCCTGTCCACATTGTGTCCGTGACTCAACGTATCCCCCCTACCTCCTACCCGCGGACGTCCTTTTTGAATGGCCCCTAAGTTACATCTATTGCATGCCAGGATAGAAGAGGTCAGATTTTTTAAAAAAATCTATCGACATTTTGAACGCTTGCGTGACAACATGCATACCTGCATATACATGTACAAATACAAGGCTCGTATATTTGAATATCATGCGATGTTAATGTACATTTCTTAAAAAAATTATCATTTGTCTTTCAAATTTCTGCTTCGATGCTTCGAAAATTATCTCGGAAGACAGATTTTCTATCAAAAAAGAATCAAGACATTGCCACTAGAAATGTCTGGAAGAACAACAGATTTGTTCATGATTATCAGAATAGCTCTTGACCTAATACCTCTTTTTGGAGTTGAATCCCTGAATATTAATATGCCACTATATTTTTTTTTGCAACCTGTTTCTGCTTACCGTTTTTTTTTTAAACAAAAGAAACATCGTTCAGGATTACGAAGAAAATTTGTGAACTCAAAAAAACGCATCGTTAGCCACTATATATAGGTTCGTATACTTTAGAGACAAAGAAAGAAGAAATGCAAGGCGTTCTTTTATATTTATGTGACAGTAAAACGGAGAAGCGGAACGAAATTAAGAGTAAGCTAATTGGCCGCAAGAAAAGCATAGCATCGAATATGGCCGCGTAAACACGTTTATGTGTTTGTTATTTCCAAATGGAAATCTAAATGAGATTGCAAAGACCTAATTAAAGTTGAGCATATATCATTAGCGAGCGCAAAATGCAATTCGAATAAGAAACGCTGGAGAAAATGGCATTTGCCCCTGATGTGACTGCTATACAATGTACGAAAACGAGTGACAAAATTCAGCATGACAGCAATTATAGTGGTTTGCAGATTCGTTATGTGCTAATTAAGCCATTGTCCGAAAGGAATTGAGGAGAAAACAAAGCTTTAGAACTCAGTAAATCTGGACTTCGTTAATTCTGACAATCGCAAATTAATCCGTTGGAGATGTGCAAATATTAGGATGAATTGGTAAGAAATGACAATAATTGACAGATAAAATGAGTATTATTACTCCAGTCATAAAGCCTGATTTCTATGCCTAACCAGAAGTGCCTTAATATACGAAATTCGTTGATTGTTTCTGACTGCAAATTACGCCATTTTTTTCCGGTGAGCCAAACGTCATCAACTCGTTTACCTTTAGAAGGTGCGGTTCTCAAAGTCGTATTTCTTACGTTCTTGTAGCCTCCATGCAAGTTCCTTTTAATCATTAGGCTCGGTTAACACTTGTTAAACGTTTTAATTTTGTATATATCATGACTATGAACTGAACACGTATATGGCACGTGTATCACGTATACTGTATGTAACGGTGTCGGCAAATTATTTATCCATTTCAAAAACAAGCTAATTTCGAAGTTTTTTTTCCAATTAATTAATCTGTAACATTTGGCATGTTTATGTTAAAACCTTCAATAGAAACAATACAAGGCACTGTTATTGAAAACAGAAATACGACATAAAAGAAAGTTGATAGTGGTCTGGGTTACGAACTGCATGTAAGGTGCTTCAGAACTTGAAATTTCAGCAAAATCACGAAATACACGTAAACATACTATCAGCTTCAAGTACCTTCGCCAAGTACCAATAATTGCCATTCCGATATCGTTGTTCATGCGTTCAAACTCAATTTTTTGAAAATACGATTTTGGTAATCAATTTTTTTAATTGGAAAAATGCCGGATCTTGCGTTTCACAATTGCAGATATACATGTACGTAACCTCACACTTGAAAGGTCAAGTATATGGTTTTGATCCTCTCTACATGAAGTGAAAGAAATTTATGGAAAACTGTACATCCCATTGTTTACAAGGAATTGCTTTGCAGAAAGTATAGCCTGCCAATGTTTTAGAAAATGCTACACTATTAACATGCAGGGAAACACAAATGAATGGTGGGTTATGGGCGAAATATTGTAATGTTATAAAAGGCGTATACATGTAAAAATCCTGAATGTAACGCCAACTTTATACCGCCTACTTCTTCCCAAAAATGAGTATAATTATGTCATCCTTGAATTACTATAATTTCTCCGAAATGTATACATTAGGGTACATGGGCACGTGCAATGGTGGAAATTTTGGGAAGTGTCAGCCTAAAAGCGATTACTATAGGATTGATATCCACGACAATCTTGAATTTATCGGGTTAATTATAGTATTTTTTTGTATTCGTGACTTTAAATCTTTCCAAATTTATACTGTAATTGTGTCCTCAAACCCCTTGCTTGTAATTCACCAAGTACCTACAGTGTACATGTAGGCCTACATTAAATACTGCAACATTGGAATGTTCTGTTGATATAAGTACATGTAAGGTACATGTGCAATAGTGTTAATTTCTTGTAATTAAGTGACTTTCTGCAAGCACAGCACCGTCTATAATGCACGCAAACTCGGGAAAATGACCGTTTTTCGAGTAATCACGGTAGAAGTTTATTCTTCAACGCGCAAACTTAAATTAAATTCCTGAATTATAAAAAGGGAGGAGTAGAAAAATGTGGCCAAAAACGCAGAAGTACTTTATGTACAGCCCCAAATTTTAGCCTAATACTTCATGATCTTATTTGGGAAAAAAGACGCAGGTGGCTGCTGAAAAAGTCGTTGAAAATATTAGCGATTATAAAATCTGAGAATTCTCCAGTGTGGTTTGAACTCTCCCAAAATTACGGTACAACGTATAATCTTCATCAAACAACAAAGCACAAGCTACATGTATATACGCGAAATTTAGGAGAGGTCCGCGCAAAAAGCTCGAAAATCTAGTTCAGCCCTCGTCGGCATCACGCAATTCTGCATGCATTTCGCGAGACTCGATAATTTGCAAACCTTCAGAAACCAGAGCAAACCATATGTTTAAACACGTCTGTGATAAAAATCCTTGAAAAGTACTGTTTTTACGCATACGCAGGCAGGTTTCACTATACGCGTTTTTGCATCCTCCGCACAATTTTGTTAGGAAAAAATGACACGTGGGTGGTGACCCATAACGTCTTCCGTACAAGATGTGTATACGGTTTAAGTATGTGTCCCAAAATAAAAAATCATCGTCTGATCTCAGACGTGGTTTTGCATGCGAATGACCCGTAACGAGAGGGATATGTCCAGTTCTGCACTTTATATCAGTTGGCTTTTTGTGAATATTCTAGAGCTGAGTGTCAACGAAGAACTCGTACCTTTTAACATGTACGACAGCGAGATAAAACGCTCTCTGTGTCTAGTTTTCTCGGAAATGACCGTGAACTACATCTGGCGAAAATACCCCAAATTTAAGAGCAGGCAATATGAGAAATTTAAAAACAAATAGTTGTAGCATAAACATATGCGTGAACACCGATAGCTATATAACCTGTCTCAGGCAAAACTTGATTTGGGATTGACCATAATGAAGCAGGGTGGTGGCCATAAGCATTTTTGAGGGTAATATGCTGCTTGGGATTTTGGAGGAAATCAAGAATAAGATTTTTATCTCAAAATGTCTACCGTAATAAAATGTGCGTGCGGTGATTAGCATTTCAGAGATTTTGCAAGCAGTTAAACGTTAGTGGTAGTACTGAATTCAAATTATACTGTAGTTAAGTCTTCACTCATAAGTTAATTACGTATCTTTCAATTCCCAGACCACATTTTTTAGGGTGAGGAAAAATTCTATTTTCAGCGTTGCATTAATTTAGATTTGCGATAGATTCTATAACCCCATCGAGCAATTCACAGTAAAAGTTGGATTTCCGTATTAGAACAGACTTTTTCCTCACCCGGTAATGCATGTTCATCAACCAAATTCGTATGCATTTGGGTGGATCTTTGAAGCACGCTGTGAAATCATCCTTAGGACTGTGGGTATATAGTGTAAAACCAAAAAAAAAATCTTTGGGTGGCGTTTACCGTGGAATGTTAATACATAATGAACAGGTGCACCACCTTTTGGATGCTGTTTGCTTTTACGTGGTGTCTCTTTTAGGTTTTAGTATTCATTTACTTTTGTTTGATGTAACGTACTGTACGTGTTGTCTTGACCCAGATGAATATATATGCACATAAAACTCACATTTAGAATAAAAATCGCATAACACAGATTGTACACGATAAATGCACTGTATGCATAAGCTGGCATTATCAGATTAAGTTTACGGAAATTGTGCATTGTTATCCTTATTCTTTGGCATCTAGATATCAGAATATAGCATAGATCTATGACATTTTATTTTATAAATTACCTAAAGATTTTATTACGAAATTTGATCCTTTTTACAAGATGACTGATGACATCAATTGGAAATTACAACGCATTCAAAGCCGTTAAAACAACCTTATTTAAAGCAACCCTAAACAGAAAGTTGACTTAAAATGTCAAATATGAGTTGTATTTTTCTAGGATATATACTGTATAGGTGAAATGGGTTACGGTAAATCTCTTTGGTAGGTGCAATGAAAAGATTAAGGACGAAATAGCGAAAACATGATACTGGAAAGTTATTACCATACATATTAATGTTAATGAATTCTCGATGGGGCTAAAACATTCACGGGTAAATTTGTAATGCACAGTAAGGAGGACAATAGTCAGTATGGTGGTTTTGAAAAGCCACAAATATACCAAGTTTCGTGGAAAAGAAAATTTGGAGTAGGAAATTTCATAGCAAGCATTCTAATGTATGCCGTCCACATTCATTTGCATATACCACACGAATTCTTTGCTTCTGTTCTTGTTACGTTTTATTCCTTACAGATGCTCGACAAATAATCCAATAATAAATGTGCAATGCACGTACATTGGACGCCATTGGAAACCATGCAGCGAAATATACTTTTGCATAAGTCGCACGTGTTCAGGGTTTAGAAGTATGTCAATTATCATGGTTTTCAAGTCAAATTACTCATTGTTAAAATCAGTTTCGAAAAAGTTTTAGACGCAACCATGCAAAATCTAATTGAACTGTTCTGACCAAAAATATTTACATTTTTGGGTTTTTAATAAGTTTATTTTTAAACTTTCACGTATGAAAACTTTATTTTCAATAAGGATATTTCTTCGGCGTCGATGATGGCCAAGTAACTAACTGCTTTCAGGATGATGTTACTTTTGCGTTGAATACACACGAACGTGACTTCGATTTTTCTTTCTGACATAATGGAATCGATGTAAACTCAACCTTGATCGCTCGGAAATGCAATTCTTCATCACTTTGATTTTGATTGAAAATTGCCATAGTTTTTGCGTTCTACGAGTTAACATTGCTGACGCACGGTATTTTTTTAGGCCACGTCTATTTCTTTTAGGATGTTTTTTTATTCTAAACGTGCCTACAGTACATTAACTAAATTACATTAATGTTTCATTTACTCATGGTCATAAAAGCCTTAAATCATATGCCACGAATTGCTCATATACGAGCCACGTATTTTTTGTGATGAAATCTGACAATCGCGGCACCTCCCTCACTCGGATTCGCATTCGACCAATTATTTTCCTTTTAAAATGCCAAATTCACGCAGCACATCGTGGTCAAAGGCGTCGTTTCACATTTTTTAGGACAAGAGAACAGCAACATTTCAAACAGAACGCTGACTCACACGTTATAATGTTCATTTATCGGTTGTTCCAGCCTGATGAATAATTTGGTTTCATTCAACACATCCCTTTACACGAAAATAATTTACAACTTTAAATACGCCATATTTGGAGAAAGAATGGTGGAGCCCAAATTTCAAGGTACATTTTTTATCGTAAGTTCATGGCCTGGTCACGACCAAAATCAGGATGGAAATGGCGCTGTCCTAGAAATGCTCTGCGGAGAAAAGGAGACGCGAAGTGCCATTGTCACTACCAACTTGACATAAATATATATATTTTGGAGCATATAAAGTACAAGTACATGAACAGAAATACGAAAACTACATTCCAATATGCAATGTGGATCAGGGTCTGGGTTCTAGTAGGCTACATGTAGGAGAGCTTGAAATCTGTGTTTCGGCAATATGACGAGGAACTGTTTTGCATTTGATCTTTCTGAAGGTTGTGGTCTATGCCGTTGCACCACAGCAACACCTGAGAATCTAGACATTGTGAAATTATACACTCGTTTTTTGTCAATAACCTTTTAACCGCGTTTGGGCAGGCTGTGGTGGGTGGTTCGTTTCGCTCGAAATTGAATTTCAAATATCCGAATATCACGCCATAAATTATAGGAAAGGGAGAAATTGTGTAAAAACGTTGAATTTGTGCGTGACCGTAACACATTGACCCACCTTGGAATAGGCAAAGTTTGAATGACGCGTTCGTGAAAAATGGTGCTAAGCTTTAATTTGAATACATTATTATCTCAGCCTTGTATTCCATAAATATGCTATAATTACATGCATATATAGCCACTCAAGTATAAAAGTATTTTAAAGAATGGCTCGCATGACCACTGTTTACAGCAAGAGTACTCAGACAGAAGTTTTGCGAATCGCACTTTAGCAGTCGTGAAATCACGCGTGAAAGATTGATATGCATGTACCACTAAGCGACACTGGTTTTCACGCGACTGGAAACAAGTTTACCGTGCTTGTACCCTATGTACCGTAGAAAAATGTCCTGCGCTCATCATGAGATGCTAATGCGCATGTGCAAGGTTTTACGCGGAATGTTTCACCTAGCACAACGCATGCAGTGGCGCCACCAAGCACACTCACCATCACGCTGATGTCAGCGTTCATCGTGCGCCCCAAAGCTGGAAACAAGAAGCTGAAAACAAGCACGAAAGAAGCTGAAAGAAGCACGTCGAAAGTATAAGTATTCTTTGTGTTCGCACCCATGCATGCAGTATAGGTTATGCTTTCGGCGATAATTCGTGACAGACGCTTATATTTACTATTTTTTTTTTTTTTTGCGAGAGTTTTTATTTGTATTTTTAAATTTTTTGGACAGATATACGAGAGGAAATGCGAGTTGTCCATAAACGTTTTTTTGCCGGACTGGAATATTTTATTATTCCGGAATAATCCGTACGCTTACGGATTACCGGTGAGTAATGGTTAAAACATATAGGAAATTGCAAGTAAACGTAATATACAGTAAGTTCAACAACAGGACGTAGCCATATTTCATTAGGTAAAATCATATCAGATGGAAGTGATGTATTGAAATGCCCTCCTCGCTTTCCATTTTCATTGGCTCAATCACAAAGACTCATCCGTGATAATATCCACCAGATGTTAGAACGATAATTCTTACAAGAAACGCGATTGTCGAAATGATCCCTTTATCTGAAAATTCTGGCGAAATTCAATTCAAATTACAATATGAAGAATGTGGAGATAGGAAAACTTGTAAGTAACGGCAGGTAGGCCGCTTCGCACAATGAACCGATAAAGTCACAAATGCGTAGTTGGTTTTTTGGACGAACCGATTACGCGATAATTACTCCTAACAAAAAGCGCGAAAAAGTTTTATTTATACGTCTTGTGTAATTTTTTAATTAAATTGTTTCGCCATAATCTTCCAGTGACATGAATCTTCGGGCTATATGCTCCTTTTACTTCCTCCTTTTATTACACACGGGGGTTGTGCACCTTCACTTTCACGTCAATTTTGTTTTTTGACCACCGCAGAATTAACTTTCGTTTCGTAGATTAAATTTTTGTCCATTAATAAAAGGTGCCAGTCTTTCCGCTGCTCTTTTCTTATTTCGGACACGAGGCGGGTCCTCAAACCCATTTAACTGCGAGAATGTTTCGCGCGAAAAAAAAGCACGCGTGCCATACCGTGGAGTCGATCGGAATTTCTTGCTCATATTCAAAAATTATAGGGAAATGATATATTGGGAGGTTTTTTTTTGATAACGTTACTTCCTTTTTGAATATGCAAAGCATAATTTGATTTGAATTCTTCAAAACTTTTTATGCCTGAATTTTGTAGGAAGGCATATTGCTCTTCATTATGAAACCGGAAATGTTTTGAACACCGGAATGCTGGTGTAAATTACATTAGTTACATGCATGCAATAATCGCACTATCTATAGCTGGTTTTTAAGAAAATGAGGAACTAATTAACAACAACATTGTGTACAATATTCAGAAATATAGCCTATACAGTGTGTACTTTCCTGCTGGTTGGCTTATGGATTTTTAACGTTGATGTGCACATGTTATTTCCAGTTTCAAAGTTTTCGAAAGGTTTCAAAAATCCTGCGGGAATGTGTTGTGGGAAATAACAATTCTGCTCTTTCTCCCCCCCCCCCCCCCTAATTTATACATGTACTTTAAAGTGAAACCCTAAGTGCATTTGCTGAATGATAAACGATATCTGTGAGAAAATCGAGGCGTGCATCTTACGTGTACAAGTACTGAAAATCCACGTTATATGCTGCTGGTGGAATTATTCGTACACAAAATATTTTTAATAAAGCAACTAAAGTACATAATATTATTTATGTTCAATTTGATAAGTTTCTGAAGTTATCAATTTCGTGCGGGAATTGGAAATACTGTATAACATGTAGGATGCTAGTTCCCTATAGTGTTTTCCTGCATGGTTAGTTAATCATGTACATGTACAAGTTTGTTTACTGTAATAAATTTTACATTGAAATTTCTACTTTTTACAATATTGACTCCTTCCCATTATGGCCTCAACCACGCCCCTTTGATAAAATTACATGACGTAGAAAAAGAACAGGTTATACTGGTTTTGAAAATATTTCGTCGCCATGACAATAATACCGCTCATAGTTTCACGAACAAGATTCTGGTATACACTACACTGTAGATCATATTGATAACAAGATGGAGCTATAAGTACATCATACCTGCATGTATAACGCCTTAATAGTCCAATAATATGACATTCATGTCCCTATAGAACCACCGATGATGCATGATGTCCATAAAAAGTAATTAACAGTCATTGACCAGCTCGTGCGACATGCATATTTCAAAGGTGACACCTCAAAGCGGCCATTTACGGGACTTTTAATGAGTATAAAGGCCTGTTAGTTGAAATGTGGTGGCAATTTATGGATGTACTCCTGAAACTGGCATTAAAAGGCCGCTATACGATGGCGATATCTCGATTATCCTGATTGGTATTCTTGTCAGAAGCTCGAAGTCGGATGTATGTTTTCGTAAATACCCTGAGGGTGAGCTGTTTCAATGTCATTCGGTAAATATGATGTAAATTGGTCAGTCTGGACATTACGATAGTGATTTCAGGAAAGGTGCCTATATAGTGAGTTCCATAGTAAACTTTGGCATACCAGTGTGCCAAGTGAATACTGCCTGAGCCTGAAGCAAAATAGATTGGAAAGGTGGACTTTTAAAAAGATCAAAGGTGGTCTTTATTATATCGTTTGGGTAGCTCAATCACCATGGCAACGATCTTAAGTTGGACCAGTTATGTTTATATACATGTACCTGTATTTTGTCTAGACTGTTTTTCCCAGTCAAATTTTACTTGGTCAGGTATTGTCCTTTAACAACGCACATCTTGACTTAATTTGGCAAATGACAAATCACGTGATAAACACCAAGTAAAATTTTACTCAGAATTGATTCATCGTCAACTATGTTATTGTAATGCGGGTATTATGGCCTGCAGCAAAACTGTTACATGAATACGTGTGATGTTTTGTCACCATGCATGTTTAAGTTAAAGTAGTTGATGTTTACCAAAACCTAGTACTGATTGTACAAAATGTGTAATTGTTGTTGACAAATACAAGCACTATTAACAATAATAATAGAAAAAATAACGAAATGTTTCGAGACACTGTGCATTTCATTGTAGCTTTTGTAAATTCCATTGAGAGGTTCAAATTCTCTGTTGATACCAGAAGTTCTCTCGTTCCGCCCTAATTCGCCAGTCTTCATCGTGTCATGTCTCGAAAACAAATATTAATACAAGTAAACTGAAAAAAGATGAAAACTTTATCTTTTTCAAATGTAATTTTGACAGGTTCAAAGCTTCGAGTAACATTTTTATTGCTAAAAAATGACAATAAACTTCATGTTCATGCAATAGCTTAGCTAACGGGTGTTGTGGATCTGCGAAGGTTTTAAATCACTGCAAAATTCAATCACTGAGATACTATTGACAGAGTTTTATGGACACTATTTGTGCGAGAGAAATTTGTTTTGCTTATTATTCTGGCCGCGTGATCTTGGCAACAAGAATTTAAATTATAGTTAATACGAGAGCGAGACACGCTCGTAATTTGCCACAAATTTGAATTTCGTTTCCGAGTTTTGCGATTTAAAAAAGCATTGTTTCTCGCATTCTTCCACATCAGAATGATGTACATGTATAATAAATTACGAATGACTCATTTGAATGCGGATTTTTGTCGCATTTTCGAGGCATGTTCATGTAATTCGAATAACGTAAAAGAGTATGAGCGAGTAATTTCTTAAAACTCGCAAAACTTTTTTGCAGACCGTTATAACTTTTGCATCAAAGGTGTTCCACTTTGTCTTAAAAGCTTGAAGGGCGAGGTTTGCGGAGAAATACTTTCAAGTTTTTCCCCCCTTTCCTTCCTGCTGGCCATATCTCGAGCAGCATAAATTACGCCAGTTCGTGAGCATTTCGGAAATACAAACTCTTATTGAAGGTTATCGAAGCCTTTTTTTGGTTAGAGGTGAAAAACGAAAATGCGGGTTATCCAGATCGGCTGATATTTAATGTCAGTTTCCAGGGCGTGGACTATGGTATAGCCACAAAAGAGGTTGAGAAAGCTTCGGGCTGTGTTGGGCCGCTTAAATTGGTTTGCGTGCGATCTCAGCCAGACTACGAACCAACTTATACCTGCAAAATCTATGATCAATAGAAACCTGAACGTGTTATTCTCTACATTTTTTGCCCCCCAATTTCGACGTTTTGTTCTTCGGATGCATTAATCCCACCCAATTTTCAATTGTGTTCTCCGCTCAAAAAAAAATCATCGAATTATGAATGTTAATGTTCCAAATACGAGGATCTGAGATTGCATCTGAGATTAGCAATTTCCTCGATAATGGAACAAGAGAGAATCGAAATGACCAGGCGCGAAAAAGCATTACAAAAAATCCCCTCTCGCATTTAATCCGGTTAATAATAGCGTAGTTTCCAGACAGTTGTATCGTAGAAGGAAAAACATTCTAATGTACTTGACCAAGCAAAACCTTGGCAAGGCGACGAAACAACATATGACAACTACTTTGGGTAAAGGATTGCGTAGCACTATGGTGTAGTAGGTGTGCTCGTACTCGCACGTACATGTATATATTGTCATGATTTCAAAAACAAGTGTGGTAATGATAAACACTTTCTGCATTTCTTGTTATTCACCATACAAGTGTGCGCAACAGTTTTCGGTGGCCTGTAATGCTGCGTTTTGTTTATTGGTTTAAATTAGATCTCCATCAGTTAGAATTTGAAATGCAGGTGCCGTAATCAAAATTTGCCACGGGAATTCCAAAAGTTATTTTTGTTATGCTCCACAAATTGCATTTCTTGCCCTAAAAATCATTGACAAGTATACAAAACCAAGTAATACGCATTACGCCGCAGATGTTTTGTATGATATTTTTATAGAAAAGAAACTTAACGAGTTACATATACAGCATATCTGATAAATTATGTATACTTCAGCCAGTATTTCGCACGTGATATAATAGAATTGGCTGCAAATGTTTTACGCATTGTTTTTCACCAAATTTCGGGGAAAATCCATGACTAAAACATTTTTTAAAGATGGAGTTTTCAAGATGTGTTTCGGAGCGAGGAAAAACCACGTCAAATTCGGGTGTAAAATGTAGGGGTTCAAAGATGTGAACCCGAGCAGAACGCGTTATTGTCACGCAATTATTATATCGTAACATAGACACGTTTATCTCTCACACAAATATAAAATTATTTTTTTATACAAATATCTCCTGAACTTCCAATTTTTTCAGTACCCAACAGTTCACCTACACGGTGATTTGACGTCACATTCAGTGTCTGCCCAACTGAAGGTACATGTATCGCTGTGGGAATCCAGATAACAACTTTCATTTACTACTAAGGAGCATGCCAGTTCGGCCTTGTGTCCAAACACTTCTTCAAGGTTAATAATTTTAAATTTCTTAAAATTAATAATCGTCTTTTTTTTCCCCCACAAGACGACAAAATGGCGGACTTGATCATTGGACTTGATAAAGGCAGTGTTCAATCGTGTTGTTACCTGTGTATACGTGTTTCGATGCACGTTGTAAAACCGTCTCTAATTATCAGCGTTGGTTTTTGTAAACTTTAATAACTGTTCGAACAAAGAAATAGGAACTTAATGATCAGAAACAAAACAATGGCGTCGAAATAACCGCGCACTAAAGCAATTCACCTTACACAATCGATCTAATATAGAAATTAATGACGATGTCTTAATGCATTTATTAGCGGGAACATAGGCCAGTTCACCTTCCAAAAACACGCGAGGAAAAACGCCAGAATGTGCAACCTGTTTCTCGAACAAAGCAGTCTCTCGAGTGACCACCATGACGCAGAGCGAGGGTTAAGAAATGGCCACCGCCTTCCAACTCCACCAAAAGTCCATGTCGGAGTATGGGATTAAATGTTAGGTATGATTTACCGTTTTACCATTCCCCATGACCAGAAAACGCGTATTTCAAGGTAATTTTTCAAGGTACGATTTCAAGAAATCGTAAAACTAAGATATAGCTACTAATTGGACAAACTTTTAACGAACTTCGGACGAGATTTAAAAGAGCTATATACTTTCATGAGCGATGGACAGGAAGTCATCATCGCTTTTTACGATACTGAAATTCGATACATTTTTAATGGTAAGAAAAAAGAAAAAAAAATAGTTGGCATCGCCAAAGATGAGCGCACTTACTGATGGCGAAAGAGAGGAAGAGGCAGGTGAGCAAGATGCGCTCCATGGTAAGGTAAATGGGACGAAACCAGTCCCCTTCACGGAGGTGAAGTGTTCACGCACGAACGCGGTATTGGAGTTCAGCCAAAGTCCGAAGAAGCGGTGATGCCGCTGGAGCAACGTTGTCTCACGGCCACGAGCACGAGCACAAATCCCCGGGTGCAGGAGCGGACGATCGAATCGCGTGGACGTATATAGCCAAAACTGCTCGATTTGCTACAGGTAGCTATAGAGAGCTGAGACGGCTTCACCTGGTTGCCCGCGACTGAGCACTTCACCTGTTCTCCTTCTCGCTCTCTGACGTCACCGCTGGTCCGGCACGGCCCCCTGACTGGTTGGCTGGCCGATGCTTTGCCCTACATCGCGGGCGTGCTCGCACCGTGCGTCCCGATCGTCGAAGGTATATCGCACTGATGATGAGGATGCTGATGAGCACCACGTTTCTCCCCCAAAAAAAAAAAAAAGCGCGAGTGGTCAGTCCTGTCCAACCGGGGAAGTCGCCCGTCGTGTCACCGGGGATGACCATCTCTCAGGGGGAAAAAATTAACGCGAGTTTTTCAGCGCTTCTCTGCGTGCGAGAAATTCCCCGTTTGGCAAAAAAGTGAAGATGATTGGCCATTCTTGTTCGTGCACATTTGCCGTAGCATCGCTTGATTGGCCCCTGGTGCTTGAGATTTGGCGTTTGGAGAGGGAAAGTTTCTCACGTGTACTCGATTTGTTTTTTGCTCTTCTTGCCGCAAATTGCCTCAAATGCTGATTCACACCGGATGATCCGTATCGATTCCATTTTTTCGATTAAAAATTCAACTTGGATTCGCAATATGCATCCATAAGCATTAATAGTGCGGCGCTGGAGTTGAAACAAAGCATTTTTCAATGACTTGGCCAACATTTAGGTGCTTTTGTGCAGTGATGCGCACGGATACATCGTGATGAAATGCTGCTGAAAATGCAATTTTAAGTCAATTTTTTTTTAATCAAAACATTGTACGAACTCGCATAATTTGCTACTCGACTGCATTCTGGATGCATTTCTCGATGGTTTCTCGATAATTATTCTGTTTCATAACTTTTTGATACACGTATTATTCACTATTTTGTGAAGAAACAAAATGATGCAGTGTCACGTGGCTCGCGAAGCAATCTAAATGTTATGCGAAGTAATAAAAATTAACGTGTCAAGAAACATCAGTTTTAAATTCAGCCGTTGGTGAAAATAATGTGTGTATGGACGATATTTCATCTGAACATCGAGTATATTTAAGCTTCCGAGCAAGGTGGTTTAGAAATTATCATTTTCGTCTTCATTCGGTAGACTCAGGTTCGATTCCCGGGTCGGCTATCCTCGATTGTTGTTTTTCATGGTTTCCCACAATTCATCCAGACGAATGCTGAGATAGTTCCTATAATAAATCGGCCATGAAGGTCTTCCCATCCCATCCTCCTCGTTAAAGTCCCAAATAAGGGAAATATACCTAAAATGTGTGTTGGGGTCCATCATGACCATTCAGACTGCTTAGTTTGACTTAA
>JAQGAO010004356.1:0-15288 GCA_034697705.1 Ommatoiulus sabulosus
GCCTATATGTCTCTATTTAGGCATACGTCACCAAAAATCCTACCCGGCCTTCATTAACGGGTAGCTGACACTCTCTAATATTAACCCATCTCATACGGGTCAATTTCGTTCATAAAACTTCCAAAATATTCTTAAAACCAAGCCCAATTGAAGATAGTCCTTGAATTTTCGTTTATAATGGTTTCATTAGGAATCCAATTGTCGTTCCAAGATGGCCAATCACTAGCAGACGACCACAAAAGGGACGGCATTCCATCCTGATTCCACCCTTGACCAGTCAGATCGCCCAGCAGGGGGGCGCATAATAAACAAAAAGCCCTACTTGACTACACGGCACACCATTGGACAAAGGCACTAACGATGACGTCACATCGGCTCGGTTGCGGGTTAAATAGGCGTAGGGCGTCCTCGGCTGGATATTGACCATTGGCCGGAGTCTCAGGCCACGGTGTTGAAGTAAATGCTGTGGTAACGCTCCTCCTCTCGACTCTTATATGCCCACACCCCAACCACGAACATCTCGATTTCGCACTCGTCGCGACCCCTCACGATGCGGAAGTAGCCGTTCTCGCCCCACTGGTTGCCCCATGAGTTGGCGCATGTCTGAAATTCACGAAAGCACAAAGTGACCACGCTGAACACCATCATCAGCTGACCGCTCTGGATAAACGGATAAACAATGAGCACCTACCCAGTATTTCACGTTTTTGCCCGTCGAGTGATCGATGCCCCACCTGTGACAAGGAAATGAGTATCAGTAAATTCGGAGAGGGATGTTGGGTATTGGAATCGAACTCTCTTTGAATCGCTCAGAAATAATCTCGTATGTTCGTATTTTCAAAGAAATTCATTCTGATTCACATGGAGCATCACTTTTGCAAGAGCGCCGAATCGAGTTCACCAGTGCCAAATTTCCTGATGAGAAAACATCACCGAAACACATATCACATGTCAGGCACATGTCATGTAACACACATCAAGGGGAGAATCTCGCTGAAGCTCACCAAAGCTCATCTCGGAGGGGCATATACCAAATTTCATTTCTGAGAGAATCATTACATACATGTGAATGAGGAAAAACCGTGTAGAATCTTAGAGAAAACAACTTTTAAATGAGCAACGATTCGAGTCACGCTTGGCATCAACCAGAATCATGTACAGATTCATGTCCTCACTCCACCTGACTCTGTCCGATTTCTATAAAATAAATTATGAATCACGAGGACCATGATCCACAG
This sequence comes from Ommatoiulus sabulosus, assembly GCA_034697705.1. Lineage (NCBI taxonomy): Eukaryota > Metazoa > Arthropoda > Diplopoda > Julida > Julidae > Ommatoiulus > Ommatoiulus sabulosus. Next base: position 1,239 of record JAQGAO010004356.1, read on the forward strand.
CGGACAGTTTGCATACAGATAAAGATAATCTATAATCCAGAGAATCCTCGAGATTCTCATCGGATCATTGCGCTTGCCACTTTGGCCATGCAGAGTCTCCTCCACTCTTAGCGATTCTTAGAAAGCGGAACGGTCCGATTAACACCGCACCTATACTCGAATCTTATCCATTTCCGATCTTTTGCATGGGAGGAATAACAAATATTGCTGGAAACGTTTTGGGAGGAGTTCCCGCTCACGACGCTCATTATAAGCAAGGGTTTTCCTTTCTTTGAGCGTGGGTTGCACAAACCAGACATGATAACGTCAACGATATCGTTGAACGGCTGCCATGCACCTCCTCGAGTTAACGGCATGTGCACGTTGCAGTGCGTCTTTGCCAGGCTATTAAAGAGGTAACTCACCCGATAATCCGAACAGCCAGGTACTGGTGAACTCCGTGGGCGTGGTCATCGCGACCAGCATTACCATTGATGTGTTGATAGATGCCAGACTTGTACGAGAAGAACTCTGGTTTCACCTTCAAAAGTGCTGTAAAATCGGAAAACAAAGTACTGAAAAAAAATGGAAATTGGCCAACGCAAAATGATGAAAAGCACGAAGGAAATTGAAAACGTGTAGCGCAAAGTGCATGGAAAGTACGACAAACTGGGAAAAACAACCCCGGACTTGGAAAAAAACGGGCTATGAATAATTGGAAAACGGAGACAGAAAAACTGGAAAATGAGAAGCTGCGTGTGAAATGTCAGGATTATCCCTAGCTAGGATTTCTGCAGGACCAACAAATTCCAAACAATGGATCGTCAAGGCGTTTAGGAATTTTAAGGGATCCTAAATGGAACTGCGGCGAAAGCGCCCTGAAGTCGAATTGCACCATGGCGCCTGATTTCCAACATGAACTTGGCTTCGTCAATACAAACTCACCTTGCACAGGGCCGTTAGTCTTGATTTCGGTCATTATGTCCTCCTCCCTGTGACCGATTCGGTAGGCCGGGGGTGATCTGTACACAGGGCTGTCCATCCGCGTGTTCGGGCACTGGGCTGATGTGATCTTCGTGCTCCTTGGAACTTGGCACCTATCCTTACCATTCCTGACGCCGCTGGTGTAAGGGTAGCACTGGTCGGTGACCACACTGAAACGGGTACATGGAGGGGTAAGGATTTACTACATTTTTTTTTAAATTTGGCAACAGTTTCATGCTGTACTGCACATCTTGGAGCACGAAGTTCTAAGTTAAGAAAAACATTTTTAAATCCAATTTTAAAATCAGGCCATTTGACGCTCAATCTGCGTCAGGAATGATTTGTCAATGTTTGCGAACGACTGAGAAGAAAATTGAAAATAACTTTCGGAAAAACTTATTTGTTTTTCGTGCTGTTGTGGTTTGTGCTTTATAGTCTGAATTCGGAAATCAGCAAAAATTAAATTCAAATTATTTCCGATGTTATCCTCCTTGTTTTTGAATCTGCAAGGTTCCGATTTTCTCATTTTCGGTTCGATGAGCTGGTCTTGTGACTCCAGTCATTCTACTTACCCAAACATGCTGATGTGCCACCAGGCTCGGTCGGTGGATCCGGAATGGCAGTGATTCTTTCTGGGAGAAATGCAATCAATGATGTGTTGTGCTGACAGGCGATGGCGTTGGCCTCCCTTGGTTTGGATGGCCAAGCGGTCAGCAGCCACGTCTACGACGTAAACATTAAAACATACATCAGTAAAACAATAACGAAGTACGTACTAACCGTATATATAGTTGTTCCAAAATCACTACAGCGTGTTCGTTGAAAATTTCGTTATGACCATGGAATATATTGCTTGAAAGACTTGCTAACACTCAACTTTGGCAGTAAATAATTAAAAGGTAAGTTAAAAATTAATCTAACACAATAAAACTGTACTGAAGTATGACATTCGCTTAAAAACCGATTTCTATTGCTGATTTTTAATCCTTTTATAGATACAGCAGTACTCTAATAGTGCGTAAAATATGTACTAAGTACAGTATGTTGTACAGGTCTGGGCATAACAGATGTCATCATTATTTGAAAGACATACAGTGTGTATTTTCAGGAAAAAGTCAACGGTGTGCATTAGTCTCGAATTTTTGGAAGCGTCAGATTATTGTAAATAACATATTGTTGACATGTAGATCCAGTGGTTATTGAAAAACATTGCCAATACATGTTAAAACGTTTTACATATACTTTGCATGTCACATTCCTGCAGAAGAATAGCTGTTGTTGTAAAAACATTTCCTTCACTCAGGCATGGTCATTATTGGGCAATTTGCGAAGAATGTTTTGAGAACATTATAACAACAACAGTAACCGTCTTACCCACAGTAGAGATGGCCCAAGAGGACGGATAGTCCAGTTGGTCAGTAACCGGTTGAATGAGCCCGGGCCATCGCTGGCGAGCGTCGAAGGATTCCCCAAGTGCCATCCGGTCATCTGGGTTAGGAATGCTCGTCTGTTCCAAAACCTAAAACAGAACCACATTGATCAAATTAATCAAATTTAGAGAAAAAAACACGATGATCGAAAAGCTCGGAAATCGTGCTCATTGATTTTTTTTGGAATGTCCATTTGCGACTTACCGGAAGGTCCGGCTTGCAAATTCCTGCTCGTTGCTTGTAGCCGTCTTCCAAGGACTTAGCCCAGAAAAAGGAATAGTTGGAGGCTTTCCATCTAGGATAAGAAGAAAGGTAACCAGAATTGGTAATGGAACAAATCGATCAACGATCCGTTATTGGTATCAAAAAAGTTTCATCACTAATAATCAAAAGTGGTTAAAATAACCGCGAATTGCATTTCCAGTACATTTCATTAACTTCATTATCATGCACGATATAAATACATAAGTTTTGCTGCAGTTTTACTGAGTAAAACCTTTGGTTTTATTTTAAAATACTGATATTAAGACGCTGATTTTACTTAAGTTTTCAGATAATTACAAATATTTAAAAGTTCACTGCCATTTAATTTCTGCACTATATACTGTATATTGTTTAAAAAATATTTCTTAAACCTGGCTGCATTTCACTCTCCGATGTCACCAGATTTACTTATCTGAGAAAACAAAATTTGCAAATGTATTTACGTGTTTAAATGGCAATATCTTTCGAAAATTGTGCTGTTGCAGTAGATATAAATGTACATGTATTTATATATAGCTGCTAGAATTACGTACCCAACAGTGAAGGCACCAAAAAGACATTACACAATGCATGGGTCAAAGGTGAAGGTTAAAAAACCCTTTTTTCCACAGAAACCCTATTTTCGACCGTTTTTTATGTTTGCCAACCAATCGTGAATCTTTTTATTATACCTTTAATGCCGATAAAGCCAGCAGCCACGCAATAAAACCGCTTTCGATTTTTTTTTTAAATCTGTGAAACCCGAAAACGCGTGTTTGAAATTCTGACGAACGCCCATTAAAGTTTATTTTTCTACTTGTTTTAATGGTTTGTTTGTTTTTTCTCGAGTTTTTACGTGTTTAGGGTGAGATAAATGACCGCAGATAGCCATTGACAAACATCGGACGGTGGCCAAAGATGAGTTGAAAGGGTGCATCGCTAAAGATGGATAGCCTAATACATTAACCCTGGGTAATTTAATGGTCACTTGATGGTAAACAAGACAACAATCTATTTCCTCTAAATGTAATACCAATAGTAAAATCAGAGCATAACTTAAATTCGTAAATGACAAAGTGAAACCCATGAATCCTTATAACGAAGTTTAATCCAGATTGCATACTCGATCTTTCTGACCCTGAACAAATGCAGCATGAATCATTTGATTCCATCACAAACTATTAATCTCTAACAATAAAATATTGAATTAATCCCTGAATTAATCGTATACTAGTCCATGGTTTCCAAATCGAGCTTTCTAAAATCTGGTGCATGTGAGTCGTAAAGAAATCTCCAGCAGTATTTTGTATTAATCTTTACCAAATTCTAGTAATTCCAATACAAATTTTGACGTAATCCTGAGAGAATCCTTTCAATCCTTAACACAATTTTACTTTACTGCTGAAGAAATCCTTTGAATTGCTATGCAAAACTTTTAATTTCGCACAAGCTTTCGATATCGGCGAAACTTATTAATAGTAAATCATATCGATTCGCTAAAAAGATTGCGCATGACATTAATTTACGAATCTATATATAGCAATGATTGTACAAGACTTCGCGAATCTCTAGCACAGATTGTGCATGACTCTATCCCGTTTGTGCATGATTTTATGAACCTCTAAAGCCAAGATTGTGTAATACTCAACAAATCTCCAGCAAAAATTGTACAATATGTCTCATGAATCAATAGCGAATCTCCGCGTTTCGCCATGCCTGTCTGACCCAGCATATTTTCCAAAGAGGAAAATGTCAACCCTTTGTTTCAGCCCACTTCATCTGTTAATTTTTTAAATCCAATTAGGAAGATGCCAGGCCAAGGGCGTGGGGGGCCTTTAACGGCCGATTAGTGCGGTGGGCTGCTCGTTTTAATTGGCAACTGGTTATTTGCAAAAAAGGTGACAGTTGACCTTGGCAAAGAGATGTCGCTAAGTGGAATTCCTGGATTGAAACCCCCGTGGAATATTGCCAGAGGCCTTCGGATGGAAGGTGCAATTGAGGGTTAACGCGATTAAAAAAGACTAATCTCAGATTAATACGCACCCGAAATCCCCTTCATTCACGCTCATAATGTTGGCAGGTTGAATGATGCAAGGGTTGTCGTCGCACATCATTTCCATCTGGGTGGGGGTCACGTGCCTGCACGTGCTGTACGGGAGAAAAAACAAAAGTAAACGACAATTACATAATCAACGTTTGTTAAAAATAAACGATAAGAGAAATCAAGAGTGAATGCGATGATGAAAAGAGACAATGTGACACCAGAGCTTAGCTCCGACGACAGCTTGCCGCCACCTGGTACATGTATAGGCATGCACTTTCGCCTAATAACACTTAGATGCACTGTTTAATCGTCGATTATTAAGCTGAGGTCCATGCAACAGCTCAAACAACTATACCATGCCCCTGCAAAACAGCATGCAAGAACTGCCACACGTGTCGCAATTATTGAATAATTCCCCGGCTTTCCTCACCATTGGCAAATTTTCACAACATTTTTTAAATCTTCCCGATTTTCCTAAAAGCCGGCCATACACGAGGAAAGTTATATCTGGAAATACGGCATTCAAATAGTTCTGTTTTTTAGAATGTGAATTACGAGAAATGAAATGCTTTTATTTGTCAATTCTAAAAACATAAATTAAGTTAATTACTTTCAGTTTGAAATTTTCTTTTAATGCGGTCACACACGGGGAAAGTTCTATCTGGAAACTTGGCAATTTTAGGCGTGTCCGAAAAGTCGAGCGCATATTTCTGAGCATTTTACTAACCACGGCTTCTAAAAAGGAAAATTTCAAACTGAAAGTAATTAGACTTCATTTATGTTTTTATAATTGACAAATATTTGCCGTATCTGGAAATACGGCATGTTCAAAAAGTTCTGTTTTTCATAATGTGAATTACGATAATGTGAATTACGATTATGAAAAACAGAGCTTTTTGAACATGTCGTATTTCCAGATATAACTTTCCTCGTGTATGGCCGGCTTTACACGAAGACCTTTTGCTTGTAACACCGTGACCCATACCTTGAAACTCCGTGACCTAGTTCATGGTAATTTCCGGACATTTTCCTTACTATTCCAGAATTTCCAATGACCGTTCACTTATACTACTCCTAATTTTCCATGGCCTTGTCCTTACAAGGACATATACTTTCGATTTTTCATGACCTTTTCCAAATTTACTCACAAGATTCCACAGCCTTTCTCTAATTACTCCCTATTTTCTACGACCATTTCCTTATTACATCCGATCCTTATAACTCGACCCTATAAATTTACTCACAAGATTCCACAGCCTTTCTCTAATTACTCCCTATTTTCTACGACCATTTCCTTATTACATCCGTCCTAATAACTCCCGTTTACCCAATCCATTTTTCCATAAATTTTAGAGAGTAACCATAATTTTCCACGCATGTTTGCAATCATTCTAGTTTTTCCATGACGTTACCCATCTAATAGCTCCTATTTTGAAATTGGCTACATGTGCACCAGCAACCGTTGGTTTGCAATGAATGACATTCATGTATACCATGCTTTACCAGATTAGATCGTTTTGCAGCTTTGCATGCAAAACCCGCGATTCAAAGCCGGATACAACTTTTTTTTTATCACCATGCAATTACACTAATCGGAAGTTGGTGCAATCTACCAGATGTTGAATAGATTTTAACTCTTACCATTTATTACAATTAAACCAGATTGATTCATTCTCGTTGTAGTATTTGCCATTGTAGTAGCATGCTGAAAAGAAAACGTGCAAGAGTTTCAATAAACGATCAACAAAGACGCTTTCAATAGTAGTTTGCGAACTTTTCAAAAGGAAGAGACGAAGTCGCTGACACAATGTCGCCAGTGTGCGAAAATCATGGCGCAGTTTATGGTTGACATGCATGGGACTAAAAATGAATTTGGACAATTTTATTTTTGAAAAACAAAAAAATAAGTTGAAAAATATTCTTTTGTTTAAATCATTGTTCTCCTCCTGGAGAAAGTTTCCTTCGTCAGCGTTTTAATACACTATATAATGACACTGGGATGATTTAAATGCATTAAATTTAAATTGTAAAGCATTTTAATTGCCCATGTTCTCAATTTTCAAAAGTAACGCTTAAAACAGTTCATAATGTTATTATTTATTGAAATTTCCATATAGTTCCTTATAGTTTGCGATAAGAATTAAAACTAAGGCTTCATAAATTCTTATATAAAAGCTTTTTTAATTCCACTTTTGTATACTGATTTTCTTATAATATCTTATACTAAAATGTGAATTTTTCGAGATTAACTCCAATGGCGAATTCGACTGGTCCAAAAAATCTGCTCCGGAGTAGACTACAAGGCGAGGCATAAGTCTGTTAAATCGGCATTATTGCAGGCAGCAGGCGCAACAACACTTTACAGACTTATGCCTCACCTTGTAGTCTACTCCAAAGCAGATTTTTTCGACCAGTCGAATTTGCCATTAAACATTAAGTTTTTAACTCGAGGAAAAACGTTCGAAGTATAAAACTTAGCAAATGTTATTAATTATAAGGCAATTATCCATTACTGAATTGGGAAAATTAAATTCAAAAACTTTATTTTTTCAAAATAACTTTTTTTTTAAGTTTAAATATTTTTTTTTGCTAAAAAAGGTTTTCCCCATTGCAGGGCACTCACTTTGCACGAGCAGTCCAGGCTTCGGGATGCCCAGACAGTGTTCCTCGTAGTCGGGACAGCAGTCGTCAGCGTCGGGCCTCTTACAGAACTGGTCGCAGTAACAGAGGCTCTGCAGCCTGGGGACGGCGCATTCGTCGAGGCGTCCCTTGCAGCAGGGCGCGCTGAACACTTTGGAGCAGTAACGTCCGGCCAGGGGCACGGATTGACCATTGACGTTGCAGGCCAGCACGACCAGGACGCTGACAGCAATCAGCAGCACCATTTCCGCGGTTAACTTTCACACTTGCACTCCGGCGAACGTCCTCTTGCACCGCACGCGTACTCTGCAAACAAAAATTCCTGGATGGTCAGCCCCTGGACAGTGAAACCACGTGCAGCGTTGGACGCGATCAAGAACGGCGTTTGGCGACGCTTCCAGAGCCGCTTTCTCCAGAGATTTCGGTGGCCAATCAGGGCCCTCCTCCGCCGCCGCCCTGCCGTCACGTGTTCCCTGCCCAACGTGCACCTAGCTCGGCGAGCGGAGGAGGTCACTGGGTGATTCGGGCTACGCCACTTCCGCCCCGCCACCCCCAATTCCGGGCGACCGATTTTAATTGAGCCCGATGACAATTTTTTACAGCCTTTAATCTAATTATGAAGCGGCGTCTGCGTGAAGGCCACTGCCAGGAAACACGTCGCGCTTGCGCCATACTCCGATTAACGTTAATCGGTCGTTTGGTCAACCAGAATTCCGCGATTAACCACGCTCTTAAAACAAAAGAAATGCGGTAACTCCGGTGATATATGGCAAAATTCATTCCAGTTGCAATGTTCCTCATGTATCTCGGAGCGTCACAATACTTTATTTTACTACCTCGCTTGATAAGGAGTTACAGACAATCCGGAAATCACGTGCTACCATCTTGCACGCTTTTAATTACCGCTTTATCACGCTTTTTAGTCACTCCTTAAGCATTTACAATTTTACAACAATTAAATTATACGTCGAATGCGATAACAATTCGCTATAAAATTACTAACGTCGTTCCCTGCTGAGGTTAAGAACGTGTATGTGAATGCGTAAACATAGTGCGTACTAATTCATGTTTTTTAAAGAGTGTCTACGTAAAAATAAATATATTTTCAATAAACATGTTTATCTTCAGTTAACGAAGGTATATAACTATAGGCATTGCGAATTTCACATTTTAAAATTTCCCACGCGTAAATTTTTAATGAATTAATTAAAAGCTTCATTTTTACCCGAGGTTGCAAATATCGATCCCTAGATGGTGCTATTTTAAAATTTAGTAATTATTTTTTTAAATTTAAAATTAACACATGAGAAATTCATGAATGTGGATTTGAATTTCATAGTTACGTGTACTGTATATGCTGTAGTATAACTATAACATATTGATACACCATAACGGAAGAAAAATCGCCCAGAAACGGATTTATCAATTTTTGCAAACCTTTACACTCCAAAATATGCCCCAAAAATTGCACAATTGAGCCATTATATTTCACCACCCTTAGGAAAAAGGCAAACTAGAGCCTTTTTAATCAATTACAAGGATATGTACAATTGAATTTAAAATATAAATGTACACCCATCTTCAATTAAAATTAACGTTTTCGCAGTTTCAGAGTGGGTAAGAAAATCAATTCGAAAAGTTCGAAACATTTTTGCTTTAGATTGGTGCATACAAATTCTATAGTTCCTGCAGTCTTATTTTAAGGGATAAACTTGCATCTTCGAAAGAGTATAACATACTTTCCACTTTTCAACTTCCTCAAAATTGTACAAATGGGAGCACACGCACTTCCACTTTTAAACTGCGCAAGAATATGATGCAAGATTTTACTCGATGCACACTTCCTCTCAATATTTTTAGGGAATAGCCCTAAATGCGCCTCTGCCTGATTAACCATGCACCATCCGGAGTTTGTCGCAACTGACTAAAAGTCCGATTATCTGGCCCTTGAAAATATTTTTTTTAACCGAAGTGCAAAATAATGTGAAGAGGCATTGTTTGAGGATCCAGCATCGATTTGCAACCCTGAGATGTCAATGTTGGTGCAACCGGTTAGCTTCACTCGAAACCCTTTTTTCGTTTGTTTAGCATTTTTGGCAATAGCTAAAAATGCATAGAAGGCAGATTTCCAGAGCACTATGTATACATGATAGAGTCAAAGAAGCCAAAACGCATTTGCCATCCCGTGACTAATTTCTAGAAAAAGAAGAGAAAATGCACTGCACGTATATATGGAGTGTTCCTGGCCGCCATCTTGGAAAAAATTTTTTTTTTCAAAAAAAAAAAATGAAATTAGAAAACCTATTGTGGAAAATTTCCATACAAAGGTGCTTAAAATGTGATGCCACATTGGAATACCTCCATACGTGGCCACATAAGGCATTTTTACAATTTCGAATAGCTGTATAGATCTGCACTAAAATAAACTCCGAAGACCGGGTCTGTTGTTGCTCGACAACATAACCAATTCAATTGGTTGATTTTCATAGATCCAATCTATCTAACGCATAACGCGTGTTTCTTAGTTGTAAAAAATCCTAATTTCAGAAGATTTGACACGGCGATTTGGATGTGTATTTCAAGAGATGTGATATTTCCTTAAGAAATCAGAATCATTGCGTTTCCGTGAACAAGCAGCTTTGAACCCAGGGTTATGGTGTGAAGGAGTTTAAAACTGTCAAAAACAATGCCTGTGTGTGACACCTATTTGAGGTCGCCGAAATATGACATTTCGTTCACTTTTATGACATCCTTCAGTAGTTCGCGAAATGATGTAAAAATTCCAAAAATAAGAGTTCGACAAACTCGCAAATTAACATTGAATGCATTTGAATCAACACCGAATAGAATTTCATGTATATTCATTAATTTTTGCACACGCTATTTATAGGTGCGCGCACAAAACGCTTTCACGAATTCATCTTGCCCCTGAAACTGAATTCTCGAATTTTCGGTGTACACACAACTTTGCGAACACTTCGCGGTACAGGGTGTCCGAAAAATATGAATTTTCAAATTTATTTTCAAGAGACTAAATTATTACCATACAAATAATATTTGAAGTGTCATTGTTTCGCTTTTTTCAATAATAATAATAATAATAATAATAATCCTAATGATAATAATAAAACAAAGGTAACATTAAACACATACGATGGTTTGTAACGCAAACTTTAAAATTTAGTTTTTAATTATTTTCACATTGACTAATTTAATAAACAAACGCGTAGACGTGTTGTGTGCATGTACGTAACACACATTATAACGTAGAAATTCACGAAAAACACATTCCAAAAAACTTGTAAATTTCAATTTTTTAAATAGCTGAAAAGGCTACAATAACGATTGTATAAATACGAGAAATATTTCATTTCTGGAAATATGGGCCTTATAAGATTTTTCTCAACTACCTAAAGTACAGAGACGAGAGCTTTGAAGTTGTGATTGCTATGACAAACCGTCAGCACGGTATGACGTAACTGAGGTAATTTCGGAGGTGTCACGAGCCAATTCCACAAACGCTTTGATCAGCACTATTGAACAAGTGACGTTAAGTTATGAGTTAGTCAAACATTTGCATTGACTTTACAACCCCTTAATAGGTGCAAATTCGGGAGTTTACCAATTACAATTCCTTCGCAATGCATATTCCTGTTCGATCCTGACCTAACCGATACCTAATTGACCTACTTGAACCCACCCTTCGAATCGCACGCCTACGAGAGTTCTCTAGTTGCACCTACGCCCATGTCCATTGGCCCTTATCGATAATACATGTTTTGCGAGAATGCGACCAAAACATGGACAACTCACCTTCAAGAAGGTAAATCCCAGTTACGGTCGATCTCGTATGATCCGGCACGTCCAGAATACCGATCTTGGCCACGTGAGCACCCGCGACTCGTTGATGCTGACAAGGGTGACGATCTTGCGACCCGAATGGACGATTGATGCAAATGAGACCGTGTCATCGGTATTGGGTCCGCTTGGCAAAGAATCCTTTGAAAGATGGCGCTGCAGAGGTAAACCTCAAGAGGTGTTTTCGGAAGTGGTTTGAAGCGTACCTGGAAGGGGGGATAAATGGAGATGTTCTTTACGTGTTCTTATGTTTAGAAATGAAGATTTTGGACCGAGTCCAAAACGCGTACAAATGCTCGCCGAGCGAGAGTAACCAAGGAGACACAAATAACAATGGCATTTAATAGCATACCTGCGAGGAATATTGCAGATGCATCGAAAACGTGCCTCGAATGCCGATGAGGAGGGGAGGGGCAAAGAAAAGGGGGGAAGAAACGCTGATGGTGCATGGCGATTTCGGCAGCGTGTCCACGGATGCGGAGGAAGTGATGAAAAGCTGGGGTTGAAGAAAAAAAATGGGAAAACGTCAAATTAGTGACGTTTCGGAGGGGATAATGGGGACGATTCCCAAAATAAGCTCGCATGCATGGCGTGAGGGGTTCGATTTTACTTCGGATTCGATCATTGACAATCCGCTGTGAATAACCAAAACGTTGTGGGTTTGCACGCTACCCATTGGCTAGAATTCGTGAACGTTTTCTTGGCATCAGTTAATTTTTTTTCGGATTGATTATATGATTTTCATATCGCCCACTGCTTTGTATTTACTCATCTTGGTTTGGTTTAGTTTAGTTTTGAGAGACCCGTGCACGCCTGTCCAAAATTCATCTAGGATTGATAAGGAATTGCATACCTGTCAAAGCTATGTTGATTTGCCTGTAGTATATTTATGGATTCGTCGGTTTATAGCAATCATGGAGATTCAAGGTGTTCGACAATTTCGCTTCGACATTCGTGCTCGGAATTCGTTTGTTTTTTGGGAATTTTTTTAGTCAGATGTAGCATTTCTACGTACGTGATTATTGAATTGTTCAGAATTGATAGACGAAAAATGCACTGTTTCGGTTATTCGAACAAATTTTGTTTGAGCCGACCGTGATTCACTTCTAGTTTTTCAAGATTCTGGTCTGAAAAAGGCATGCAAGATCCTCAAACTTCTGATTCTCTAAAATCTAAGATTCACAAACTGCTATAGCATCAACCAATGCAAGCCTTATGGTTCCCAACGAATGCCTTCAAGTCACTTCCGGTGCTCTAAATTTCGCGTTGGATTTACATGTACTGTATATTGACATGTTCTCAAGAGTTCAGGTAAGTTAGAACGTGGATCGCTTTTGTGTTTTCAATTCGCCAATACATGGATATACATGTAACTTTTTTAAGATACTGTGTGCGAATCATTTTCAACAATTCCTTTGCACTCATAAAACTTCCAATCAGGAATGTTACAAAATATGAATACTGCATGAACTTCAATTATAAGATTAATCAGATTCTTCAACACTTTTTTTTGTGGACTTTCAAGCATAAAGCAGAAGTGATTCAAATTACATGTACAGGTAGTTTCTATATGAAATTTTGTAGAATTCACCAAAATTCAATTCAATTTCCGGTTTATCGGAATTGAAGGTTTCCCTTCTACTTGCTCAGTCTTTCTGACTATACCTCAACCCTTTGCAATTAACAAACATGTCCGTTATGGTTTATTGTCCTTGATGGACGAAATTCATCGAAATTCGATTTGGTTCGATTATAATTCAATCAATAACTGATTTTCTTTGGCCTCTTGCACAGATATAGGAAACAACCGACTCAGCAGGTGTTAGGAATTCCCTTTTATCTCTTACCTCTCTCGAGTCTAATCCATTCATAGTTCGCTAATCGATTTCGTTGATTGATGGATGTTTGCCGAGCAATAATTAGCGCACCTTTCTGTTTATTACATCTTTATGACACGGTTATGCCACCATTACAAGGTCGATTTGAATACAACGCAGGTGGAGAAAAACCAAAATCAGGGCCAAGACAAACATGGCGGCTGCGCTTCGGAATTTTTAAAACAACTCCTCTTCTAATCCGCGCACATTCCATCAACGTAACCTTTGGCCTTACGCGAACCTTGGACGAGTTATTGAACTTTGCAGCGCGTTTATATCAACGACTATCGATGAGTTAATTTGGAAGTTGGGAAAACGGAATGTCATCGATCAATAACAGCTAAGGTGGTCCCGCATTGACAACCCCTATTTTAATCTCGAAAATCCATTTTCTTACCTCCAGGGATGCCTTTTCGTCGTCGTAGAAAAAAAAAGCACGCAGGAAAGCAATTGTCAGGTTATGACCACCTGTGTGAAATATAATTACATTTTAAACGAACTTAGTGACCCGAAGAGCTTTAAACTTGAACGCAGTTGCGGCCACTGTCCTTCTCCTGAGATCTCCACGAGATGTTCAATTTTCCAATCTCGCCAACTTTCCAGAGATTTTGAAATTTTCGTTCCAAAGATGGGCGGAACTTGAGTTGCTTTATATATACAGTACATGTACATCATGTATAATCATTCTAACATTTTACATGTTGCGCATGTTTTTTTGGGTACTCAGATAGAAGCTTTAAACGAATGACACTTTTGGCAGTTGTGAAGTCACGTGTGGAAAATCGATCGGCACGCTAACTGTTTAATAACACACCCGAAGTTAACATTGTTTAAAATCAATGAATGGACCTTACGCAGAGTTACATGTACGTACTGTATATGGGACTAAAATCACGTGATCCATTCATCGAATCAACAACTAATGGCGCATTCGATCGCCTTACTCTAGAGCAGCTCTAGAGCAGAGCTGTTCCTTTCCAGGGTAGCCAGACTGT
>JAQGAO010004357.1:0-15286 GCA_034697705.1 Ommatoiulus sabulosus
GCCCGGGATGTTCATAGTTTCTATGCTAGGCCTACCAGGCGAATCTAAAAGCAAGTATGACATACATGGTTAAAAAACTGTGAGTATTGTAATATGTTTTAATTTAGTCGAGTGGCATTAGCAAGATTTAGCTTCACTCGAGTTTTTTATACTCTAAATTCATTTTGTATTACGATAGTCACAGGTTCGTCTCTCAGACTCGCCTGGTAGGCCTAGCATAGAAACTATGAACATCCCGGGCAAAGCCGGGCCGTCCAGCTAGTTTTCTTATAAAATTAACAAAAAATAGTTTGACGAAGTTCATTAGTCATATCAAGCAAGACCTATATAAGATAAGTAATTCTGCATCCTTCAGTTGAACACGAAGTAATTAATGTTCGAAGTATCCTGTTTGTTTCCTGGCTATGGATATTTCCATCCTCAAGTTGAAATAAAATTAGCCTGATTAATAATGGCTAAATTTAAAACATACTCTGATCACATTTCCATGGTGATCACTTGTTTTGCCATGCCCAAAAGAGTATTCGATCTTCCAACACAATGAATACGCGGCTTATCACCGTCGTAATGGGAGTGAAAAGAGTTCAGTCTTTACCCTGTATTGACGTATAATGTAGTTTTCAAAGGAAATCGCATCAATCGCTTCCTCCGAGCACTTCCGTGTGGCCCAGATGAACAGGAAATCTTTTAATTATACTCACTGTAAGACGCGCATCCGCATATTTCAGGGTCTTATTTGTAAACTATTCTGGATGGTTTATTTCCAAAAGATTCGAGGATCTAAGAGATGTTTTGCCGACATTCAAGAACCTCATTGGTCGATCCATTCAAGAGTTAATTGTTTGGAGTACTGCGGAGCCGCTTCCCATTCATTAACCCTTCTTTTTAGATATTATTTTTAAAGCGCAGTTGTTTTGAATCTGTAAAATGCAGCCAAACAGAGGCTATAAGCTCCCTCTTTGCCCGTCTCAACCATAGCCGTTAATGACTGGCACATTGATTAGATTTCCTGAGGAGTAAAATCGAGATACTCCAATGCGCTACTCAGCTGTTGTTCAACAGCTGAGCGAACGATTGCACGTACTCGTGGAGGAATTCTTCCATTTCTGGATTCTTGCATTTGCTCCATCATAATCCGTAATAGGCACGGCCATTTTGTCCTAACGGATTGTTGACCTTTTTGCTCCGTGCTCCTCTTAATCCTGTACGGAGGAAGGGAAATGCTATTTTGGCGTTGACGTACGCTGTTAATGGAACTGATCAATGTCGACGTATAGCAAAAACAGATGGGCGTAAAGTGTCCGCAAGATACGCATGTTTTTGCACCATTCGCCTCCTCGGCAACTGATACAAATAAATGGCCTCGATGCGATGCCACGCAAACTTATCTTGACAACCGAATTCGTCTTGTAATTAACTTGGAATGCGTTGGTGTTTACCACGATGACAAAAGCTCGCCATATAATATAAACGCGCTGCACGGAGTTAGCGTCAGAAATCATCGAGGGGAATGTTGCAAATCCTCGCCTGATTAATCCATCACTAACATCAGATTTATTTTTCCGAAAAGAGTCCTCATAATTTGGCTTAAGGTGGTGATAAGCGCGAGGTAATGCGATTTTAGTTTTCTTTCGATGAGGATATGTTGTTGGAAGTTGTTTTCGTAAATGCTGCGACCTATGCAGAAGGATTCGTAATCTGGCGCCTGAGGAGCCCATGCAGATGGTGGTTCTCGTAAATTATTCCTACTGAAAAGATAACTTTTTTGTGATAAAATGTTTGTTTATTGATCGATCATGTTCTTAGATTTTTGTTTATTGTATTATGAATTGTCCATGATGGACATTTTAGTTCTTTTTTTAACATAGTGGAGGAACTACAGGTGTTTCCTCTTTAAAATTCCTCGTAAATTTTCTCTTTAAATGACGGCATATACTGTATAATGAGCACTTAAATCACGTTTTGCATAATTGGAATAAACATGCCTAGAGTGTGTATAGCGCAGCTCTCGTAATTAAGGAAAATCGAATAGAAGGATATTTCCATCTACATAAACGATATACTGTATCGTGTTGTTAATGCATACATGTAGAAGTAGAATACAGCACAAATGCATACTGAAAATCTTGTTGCCCTTATGCCCTAAAACCACCAAATCCATCCGATCACTATATTGTCAACTTATCCAACAATAGATATCCACGCATCTACTTCGCATTTGTCCCAGCAAGATACGCGATTATTGTCCCTAAAAATTTACATATAAGTATGGTTATTCGTTTAACTGCGTGTCACTCTAAAATAGAAGAATATTTTTTGTTTTCATTTAAAAAAATGTTTCTTTCATCTTTAAGAAGACGGGAAATTATAACTGCGGTGGTTTTGAGATGCCCTGTAAGCGAGACAGGTTTACAAATCGCGTGGTATTAGCCAAGAAGATTTATTCCTTGCAGTATACGGTGCGATTCATCTTTTTCTAGCGAAGTTTGTGTCGCCATATTTTAAACTTTCCATTCCTTTTTTAACTTTGATGTTCCAGCATATGGGATTTTTTTTCCGAGGAAAAGTTAGTTTCCAACATTTTCCTCTGAGAAGGTAACTCAATCTTTTGCAACGTACGACACCTTGACTGCTCTTGATCAGGTTCTATCGATTTGGGAGAATGTGTGGTATTTTCACTTTCTCACGAATGTGCCTTGGCGAATGCAAAAGATGCCGGGGATGTAATCATTGGCGCCCCAACATCTGTCGGGTTTCGATCCGGGTATTGGCGGTGGACAATCTACCGGCATTGGGAATTTCGTCGCACACGTTTGACCGTTTTTTTGCCGATTCACGTCTCGTCAGACTCAGTTTGCGATCCCATTTCAGAGCAACCCATGCATGCATTACTATGCACCGACATGCTACGTCCTAAAGCGCGCTTTGGGAAGCCCAAAATACGAAAATCCAACGTTGCAACATCTGCCGACTTCGCAGCAATGTTTTAAAAGGGAAATAAAATGAATGTTTGATTTTATGACCCCGGTTTTTTCACGTCAAGTAGCGTGCATTTTAAGGCAAATGATTGTCCCGTGCGTGTACGGGATGGGAAAGTAAATCCTCACCAGATGGCGTTACCGTTATCACACCGTGTCCATGCTTCGACTGGCAAGTAATCGTGGCAAATCTTTTGAAAAATATATTTATACACTTAAACTGTTCTTCATATAACGTGTCTTAGGTATACCAAGAAATAGTGGCGAAATATACATTTACTATGACGAAATACTACTATGGGAAAATTTTATCAATTACTGTAGCGATCGAAAGGGTCCTCTGCAAATAGCACGGACAATCGTACTTTTGTTGTCACTATTAATTTTGCCATTTTCTTCATCCGTATTACTTCAAAACAATATTTACCTTATCGGTAATTGCATATAAATGTATACACAATTTTATGCATTTTACCATTTAATAGAAAATTGTTGTTATATACTGTACACGTAGTAATATATGCCATCAGTACATTTTAATCATTGGTATTTTTTTAGTAGGCCTATCCCATGGCAATAACTTTAGGGGAAAAAATCAGCATCAAGCTACATGAATGCGAAAATCGTGATGCCTATACCGATATACAAGTACGCAATACTACACACATGTATACGTATGAATTGCAGCTTCGGGTGTTATAGATAAAATATTACAAAATTCGCCTTTATAGGTTTTCATGGCGGCCCAATTATTCTCAGCTCATCACAAAGTTTGTTTCTCCCATGGTGCATATGATGCTCTTTATGTGACCGAAATCATAATGCAAATGCTTTGACACAGATGTTACCGCGCTTGAATTTCACCTAGAAACCTAGTTGATGCGGGTGAAAATGACTTTTATATCTAAATAAAAGTAGGCCTGTTTGTCAAACTCCACGAACAAAATTGAATTTCGTGCGTGCCGTAAAAATTTCTTTCTTTCGTAATCCGTGGCATTTGCCGCGGATTTCGAATCCCCTGGTGAATTGCCCCTGGAAAGCAACTGTAATGCCACACATGTGCAATTTCAAATTTTACACACTGATGCATTACCAATATGTAACAATATTTTTTCTTCTGCCTGCGAGGCAATAAAGCCTTTAAGGACAGCCAGCACCTAAATAAAAAGCTATGTTGGAGCGGAAACTTGTTACCGCATGTGCAAAGTGCAGTTTTGCCATTTGCAAACGGTAAAAAAATCAAAAAATCATTACGGGAAAGATTCTGCCCTCGTTTTGGCGTGACATATGCCTTGACATGTTTACTGGCGAAAGGATTTGCATGCTCTCTGACAAGGTTAAAATGAAAAGGCAAGCATCAATCCGTTCCATCTTGTTTTTGTTGCTATAGAAGGCGTTTAGAACTCTAGGTAATTTCTTTTATGTCTGCATGCATAGACTTAATTTAAGGAATTCGTGCGTAGACACGGTATACGTACGTGCTTTAGCACCGTCAAAAGTTTTTCTTCACCCACTAAACTTCTCGATTCATTATATTTCAAATCCAAAGTTATTGACACCAATCATACTTAACCCTTTTGATAGATTTGTTTGCTATGCATAAACCCTACTTAAATTTTTGCTAGTCCTCCAATTCATGCCTGCACGCGTAAGCAGAAGCTTTATTAAGGATACTGTATATGCCACTTCAGATTTCTATGGCCTCATAGATCCCTTGAACAAGCCGTATACTTTTATTCCGAGGCTTGCAAATATCGTGACCGGGAAGCTAAATTTGCGATTAAACCTGCCATTTCATGGGCTCATTATTACGTCCATATGTGCTCGTTTCGGATGCTTTTACTAAGCCAACATCTTATAGCTCGAGTCTTTTGTGCGAGTCTCTTTCCCGTTCTTAAGAGTAAATAAATATACCAACACTGGATGTAGGACACATGTTCAACAAATACACGAGAGACTGGAGATAAATTGGTCGTTGATTAATGAGGCTTTCTTGGTTGGATGCTTCGTGTAAAAACAGGATATGTCCATAGTAACTCTCATCTAAATGCAGGCAAATATTATTAAATGTATATATAGCGAAGCATTTATTGACATTTGCGACCCTCGCCTTATCAGGCAGTTTGCACATACTGTACATTTACATGGCGTTCTTGTAGACTATTATTTTTGTTAATACTGTATATACTTTGTTTTAATGTCATGTTTACGCGTAAGCATTATAATCTACTGAACAGGTTTGTGGCGATTGTAAAAAATACCATTGTTAGATATTGTAACAACAAGGATTATGCAAAGTTTTCTGGTGCTGTTGTTCTGGTCTGCGATCATTTCACTACCTTCTAAAATAATGGGATGCAAGTTCATTGCAAGTCTCATTTAAATTAATCCATGCTATAATACAATGATAACAAGGCCTTGACATGCAATTATGTGGCGAAAGAAGTTACATGTATACTCCAGGGAATTAATGAATAATCCTCACTATGTGACCTATAAAAGTATAAAGTATAATTGTTCGGATTACCATTTAGCATATTTTTAAGTAGATGGATATACTATTCTAAGCTTAAGACTTAGTGGCACGTGCTTCTACCGTACAGTTAATAATGTTCAATTTTACAATTCCTCATAATTACGTATGACTCTTGTTTATCAGCTGTCACTCCATGCAGTGGTAGTGCAGTTGGGAAGAGGGCAATTACATCTCGACTATTTCTGGCTTTTTGGGCTCATATGCAACCTTATTTTTGAACCCTTAAGTTAGAACCAGAGATTAGGCAGTTAACTTAAAATATTGAGGGTGTAGTATTCTATAAACACGGCTCATCCATTCAGAGATTCTAATTAAATCCCACATTTTTGCATTAAATCCAAAAATAAACAAAAGGAATATAGGATTCCAGTCATCAAGAACGAAGTGCAAAACATAGTACACTCTATTTGAATTGCTAATGCATGTTTGTAACAAAGACTCGTATGACACATACGCCATTTACTTCATAAATTTTATGCTTTTCAATTCAAGAGATGCAATGTTAACAATTTCTCCATTACAAAACATCATTCTGCACTTAATTTTCCGATAAGGACATTCGTAAAATCATAGATAACTAATTTGAGGTTAAATTTTCTGATAATTCTGTATGATGCTATAAGTTTTCCTCAATTCTAATTATGTCCGATTTTGGGCATAGGCTAATTTATGAAAAACATTTTGTCAGAAACAATACTTTTTCGCATTTTAACTCGAGCATTGAACGTCGTTGAAACCTGTTGTCACACTTTCAAAATCTTCACTTTTGATAAATACATTATCAAAAAAATTAACCTCTAAAGTAAGTAAATAAAAATGTATTTTGAAATAATTAATTCAAATTTGAACATATGGATGGAGTATTCTCAAAAATCGTGTACATGTAAAAGTACATGTATATTCAAAGCTTTCATATTGATGTATCTAAAATTCGATGATGGCAAAAATATGACTATAAACGAAGTTTGCTTGTTTAAAAGAAAAAAAAACAGGACATTTTTTGCACGTTTAATTGCCTGTACAGAGTACAGATTCTGTTTGCTTCTTTTACGAAATGCTGTCGAAAACTTTTGTTTTAGCCTGAATGAAATCAGGTTTCCTTTCTGAGTTCGATTATTCTTGCTATGGATCCTATTATCGAGTGGCATGTAAGGAATCGCGCGCTGTAATTTCCCACAACATTATAGTCTTTTGAGTAAAACGAATCCTGTCTTCATTTGTGATGTGCGCACGTACTGCAGGGCGAGTCCGAAGGCTACAGCATATTGAACACAACCGCTCATCCTCAAGAATGTGATTTGTCTTGAGAGATATGTAACTGGCATCGAACATGTGTCTCGGAGGTCTTGGGCAGCATACGCGATGGCATGTGCTTCGTACGAGACGAATCCTCTTGATCCTTAGATAAATTAGTAGTTCAGTTAATAGTGCCAAAGACCTTGCTGCTTTTTGATGATTTCTGCAACGAGCCTGTCATTTCGCATCGGCCCTTGTAAAACTCATCCAGATGCGAGAAATTTAGATTCGAGGTACATTCTCCCATTAATGATTCTCGGCAGCATTGATCGGTTCCTTAGCCCGGCGAGATTCAAAAGATTAAGTCCTCTTTTCCCCGAGAACTTGCCAAGCCAGCGTTTTAATCAAATTCAATGTTTCCTATTAAAAAAAAAACTGATTGAAAAGGGGACGCGTTTTTCTTAAGACTTTCTGCGTGCAAATGTTACTCGCGAAAGCCTCTTTCAATATGCCCTTCGTGGGTTAATCCTTGAAGGATAAACTGATTTTCTTTGTTGTTTCCCACCAGCGTTGGATTATCATCATCGGTCGTGATGTTTTTCAATTCTTCGTCTTGGCCGTTATTGATTGGTGCTGCATGTAGGGTTTCTTTGAGATCTGCAGAGATTACTGAGGATAGAGATTACCTTTTTTATTTCGGATTTCGTATAAGCGTATCAAATGCACTTGTCCATTTTGTTCTGTGTTTATAACCGGGTTCACGAGACATTTTAAAATCCTTTTGCTCTTTAATCCCAATTAAGACCATCAATTCAGTATGAAATTAAACCGACATAAGATTTAAGTTCATATCGTTCTTAATTAAGATGGTTTCTAAATAAGTGTTTCGAGAAATTCTTACCATTTTTTAGTTTTCTAATACAGGTTCCACATTTTTTATCTGTCCGATTTAAAAAAAACAGTTGCAACGTACATATTTATTAAGGTAAACAACAAAAATCGCTGTTTAGACATTGTTTAAAGCTGCGACCTACGCCATGATTTTTATTTTAGAACGACGTAATAATGATGTTGGATTATACAGTCTTAGTTTTCAAAAAAAATTCTGAATGAGCTTTCTACTGAACATGTATGCCAGCAGTGATAGCCCACGTACATGTACATATTTATCAAGGTAAACAACGAAACTCGCTGTTTAGACAATGTTTAAAGCTGCGATCTACGCCAGAATTAGTTTTACAACAACATAATTATGATGTTGGATTATACAGTCTTAGTTTTCAAAATAATTTCTGAATGAGCTTTCTTCTAAACATGTATGCTAGCAGTGATTGCATGCCCACACACATGGGGGCGAAGGCAATGATGAAGTGTAAGTTTTTGGAGCATAAAGGTAAACAACGAAAATCGCTGTTTAAAATTTTTCTAAGGCTGCGATCTACTTCAAAATTATCTTTATTTTATAACGACGTAATAATGATGTTGGATTATACAGTGTAAGTTTTCAAAAAAAAATCTGTATTAGCTTTCTTCTGAACATGTATGCCAGCAGTGATTGCCCACGTACATTACATGTACATATTTATCAAGATAAACAACGAAAATCGCTGTTTAAAAATTGTTTAAAGTTGCGATCTACGCCATAATTACTTTTATAACGTTATTATGATGTTAGATTATGCAGTCTTATTTTTCAACAAAATACCTGAATGAGCTTTCTTCTGAGCGTGTGTGCCAGCAGTGATTGCCCACGTACAAGGGGCGGCGACAACAGTGATAAAGGGTACATTTTTGTAAGTTCTCTTTATAATGTTCTTCTTAAAATGTTAGAAGAATGCTTGCCATAAAGCTATTGGTTATTGTGAAAATGGAGTGAAATTTCCCAGTAAAATTGTAGTAAATCTTCTCAACAAATGTGATTACAGCGTTTTGTATACAAGAATATCAATTTGATGCAACTTTTGATGCAACGTTTAATTGAATTGAACTTATTTGTTAATTAAGAAATTATTAAGAATAATTATTTGGACGACTCTTTCGGGTACATGTAACTTCTCCGTATACAGTATAGTGTACGTAGACCCTCGTTTTTATTAATTTATGTATTATTCTGAGCTCCACCATTTCTTGACTTTCAATTCATCCCAAACGTCACATTTGCTACTAAGTTATCAACTTTTTTAATCAATCGTCGAGTTTCAAGATCGTATCTTCCACGCTTCCATTTATTACATCGTATATTTAGCGTTAGATATGTCGCCTTGCGTTTAGTAGCTGAAGCATAATGCAAATATTCATAAAAGCATAAACTCGGCACGGAGAATGAATACAATAAAAGGTCCTGCACCATGTCCCATGGACCGATTGCTTACGAGGAGCATCTATACGTATTCTTAAAAGTTGCGTTTGATGGGCTTCCGGTGTCTCGAGATGATAAACAACTCGCTTATCGGGCCTTTCAGCTTGCTCATATCTTATTCATCTTCTTCGTCGGATTTCTCCGTAGAATAGAATGGCCAATGCGGATGAGCTCATCACCATAAATATCCCCGCTGTTGCAAAAATCCATAAGGAAAAATTAGCCCAAAACGATGTCCCAATATTGCTAGGGAATAAGGGGCGTAGCAATTACCGAGGGTGAGCCGTTTTCCCATCACCCTTCAGCGTTGTTATTTCATTTTGTTGAGCATACTTAGGCTCGAACATGGCGATGCTTCATCTGCAAATTGGTGCCCATGGCTATGCAGTCTTACGTCGTTAATGATCTTTGGTGATAACTTTTTTGCGCTAATTTGATTTTTCCCATAAATTAATTTAATCATTAAATTTGCTTTTTGGATATAGTTTTATGGATATATTGCAGCATTATGATAATAAACCTTGCTCGGATGCTTCATTTGAACATATGATGAACATTGTTGAATCCCTAGCGATGAAATATCAATGATATGTAATCTACTACAGTCAAACTTTGTTAAGACAATTCTGAAGGGACTTAAAAGATTTGTTCGTATAAATTTGGGAAGGTGTTGCAACTTTTATTGGGACATTTTCCGTTATACCAGACCTTTTTTCATGACTGTTTTACCGTTAAATTATACGAATGCTTGCGAACTCTAAAATTCAATCGTTTAAACCGAAAATTTTTAATATCCGAATTAGGAATTTGTTTTAAATGACGAAAATAACATTATTCGTCTATTCTCTAGAACGGGGACTGGAAATGAGTTCGTACTATCATAACTTCTTATAAAGCAACTTCTTCTTAATGAGGTTCCACTGCATTGTGTTTGAAATAAAAATTAGACGAAACAAATGCTTTTTTCCCTGTTATACACGTTCCGATCGAAGCATTCGTAGACTTCGTAAAATGTCTGCAACAGACATGTTGTGCAAACAAATTTGAACGCTATATCGACCGTAAAAAGCACAATATGCACCATTCGTATAAACTGTATATGTATTACTTTACGTGTGACTGTAATACTATATTGTCTTTTAGTGCGCGCCATAAATCCTTCCCATGATTAATCGCGACATTTTCATTTGTAATAATCAGTTTTGCTACCCAATGCCTCTTCCTAAAATTGATTACTGCGCTTCCGAAGTTAAATATTAATGAGAACTCGTCTTTAACCAGCAATTTCAGACTGATTTTTTGTTTCTGTTTACGTAAGAATTAAGCGATATTCATCTATGTAATTTATTTTAGCACACGTGATTAGGTACCAAACAGAGGAAATGAATAATTATTTTCATTTTTATTTTTCAGGACGAAAAAAATCAAGTACTGACAACTAACGTTTGGCTTGACCAGGTAACGTACACTATTGACCATAATTAACCAGGTACTGTACATCTTGTACTTGTTTACCGTTTGGAAAAATTTTGAATTTCAATTCCAGTATAACAATATAATCCAAAAGTAGGTCTTTGTTGGGTGAATGACTTTCGGCGCATTTGTGTAATGCGCATGAGATAAAATGAGCGAAATTTATACGCGTTTTCGATACTTCAATGGGAATATCCCTATTCGCTGCTAACGGATCCGTGCACTCGCATGCTCCGGATTATACTAATTCCACCATTTTGAAATTGCGTTTCAATTTACCAAACTTGCTCGTAAAACTTAGTTGAATGACTGCGCATTTAAAAATTTCTTCAGCAGATTGTTGATGCGCGCTATCTCTTTGCGCAGTTTTATTTTTTCCTTTACTAATGCTTATTTAATTTAGAGAATGGCTTAAGTCGTTACGAGTTTGCTTAAGTGAAAGTCTCTCCTCCAGTATTTATCGCCACGGAGCGAAGGATTAGGCGAACTTCCTTTTCCGAGCTCAAGAATGTGCATTTTTGGGTCATTTTTATTATTCGTCGTTAAAATGGCGGGGATTCCTCCGCAGCAGGTTTTGTAATGTTACAGAGTGCGTTAACCCCTTTGCAAACATTAACGTCGAAGGAAGGCGTTTGGTTGTTTGGTTTATTAGCCATATCCTTGATATGATGGGGTAGAGACAGAGGAAATGTAGTCGATACTTATAAGACCCGAATCGAAATTGGTGCCTAGTGCCGAAGCGAGGCGGTGTTACTTAGGCCTCTAATATCCTACTACTCATTACGATGTTCCGGTACCTGGAATATGCATCGTAAAATCTATCATGGGAATACAGCATGTGTAAGCAATATATAAAATAGCAAATTGCTCGTATTGGAAGTGCAGTAACAATGACCTCCATCTACTCTATAATGTCTTTTATTGGGCTTCAGATAATTCGGATGCAATGCTATTTTTGATGCCACATATTTGTTGTCGGTGGCAGCGAATCATTTGTGACGATGGGTAATGGGCTTAGCCATAACTAGAAAATGTAATAGGGTACTGCATTTCAGTGATTCTGTACCTCCTCTAACGCACAGGAAATTGGAACTTGTAAAATTCACAATTCTTAGTTACTGCATTTACCCTCGTTATCTAATAGACACATTTTGTGATCGTATCCAAACTGAAAGTATAATTTTTGCGGCCAATGTCAACATTGTATTGACCAAAATTATTTTTGAACAATGAGAAATCGAAGCAAAACGTGCAGTTTAGGTTTGATGTATAGTTTAGGTAAAGTGGGTAAGGTACCCCTTAATTATTTGTTTATCCCTGGAATCATTCCAGTATCTTGGGAAAGAATTGATGTGCTATTAACATGCTTCCTCCACCATAAAGGAGTTTATTGCTCTACTACTCCATTATAACACGTTTTCATAATCCAATTTTTCCAATGTAAGTTTCGAAAATTACGAATGTTATCAATAACTATTCACTTATTTATATTGAAATAAACAACAGGTAATTTTCTCGTGCAAAGTATAATATTTGATATTCTGATTTTTGGAACTTAGTAGAATGTTTTTACATAACAGTATTTTTTTTAATGCTAACAATGCGGCGGCTATATGCTATAAAGGTCAGGAAGGTGGTAATCCGAATGACTAATTTGGGCAAAGAATGGCTCATAAAAAAGAATCTCTTCCATAATAATGATGAAGTCTTGCCTTCTTGATCCAAGGTTTCAGACATCATTAAAATTTGTCGTAACAGTAATTGCATTGCCGTTTTTATATAACATGGGCACGTACAAAACCATGCAAAGTTTTCCTGTTTGCGACGACGCGACGATGTGAACAACATCTGTTCTCGCGCTAACTTATCTCGACAAACATTAATAATGAAAGTTTTTCACTATTCAAGATTTACATCTTTAGCTTAACTCGAGTAATTATTGAATTTTAATGCTTGCGCTTCGTACTTAAAAAGTCCCATTCAATCTCAGTTTTCTATTATACTAGTTTAATTTAACTTATGATTAAGTCTTAAACCTACTGTATACAGGTACTGTATGTATCTAAATTTTGATTAACTGAACGGATTTTGTGACAACTGTTAAGACTATAATTTCGTACTTCTCGACGCTTAGAAATGAGGCTTCTGAGATGGCGAAATCATTTTGTCCTCTAGATACGTTTTTCTGCGGTTTAGAAACCACCTCGATTGAGGCAAAGTGATTTACCATTAAAAGGTCTTCCAACCTAAAAATTACGTCGAAAAATTGCTTTTCAGCTCAAATCCGTCATTCGTGTGAAAACCTATAAAAGTTGGTCTATAATGAAATATAGGGCCTCGTCTTGTCTTTCAAAATGCTCCATGATGAAACATTGACGGGAGAAAATCACATTCCGCTTCATGGAATTTCATCGCTTATTTTTATGCTCGAGCACTTGCATTTCTTTGATATCTTCATCCGTCGCTGAGAGACAATTGCACGTATTTACGACGAAACTATTCGTCGATATTCAAATTTATCTTCCCTGAGCGAGGTTTTTCTAGCTGGCAATAGTTTTCAAATGTACGTGAAAAGCCACGAAATCGATCACCAAATACCCCTTACTTTTAGAAAAATAGAGCATTTACTGTATATACAGCGTGCCATTGTGCGCCAATTGAATTTGACTTCTAAATCAAGAAGATATTTCGAAAACCTAATGAAGGCGCGATATTTGCATAATGCGGATGCGGAAACGTAGACTTAGGAGGGTCTACCATCTTGATTTTTGTCGAAAGTTTTCATATGCATCTGGGTTTCATATTGGCCTTATAGAAATGCAAGTTTTTCTCCTAAAAATCAACAATGAGTATAAAAGGACCCGGTTTTGCTTGTTAATTTGTTAATTTAAATCTACAGATTTTATAGCTTTGCAAAAAACATACATGTCTGGTATAAGTGGTATAAGTTATCGTCTGCAAAATTCCCTTGTTTTTTGAAATTTTTTATATTAGTTTAATTATTGCTCTTCTTATAACTGGGTTTAACCATATGATTTCTACTGTACTTCAGTTGTTTTACCAATTTTATCACGTACTGTATGCATTTTTAGAATACAATTTTAAATCGAATTATCTCACATTGCCTTTAGCAATATTTAGAAATTTATTAATTGTGAAATTCATGTTTGCGTTGAAGCAAATATTTTTGGGGCAGGCATGCAGGTCTTGATATTTAGAGTTGACAATTACGCTTTTGAAAGCGTTTCGTTTTAGTTGGAAAATAGTTTTCCATCGCATTGTTTCATACATGTAAAGTTCGAAAGGCGAAGCATTCTGTGTTTTAATCCATTATTCCAATAGCATAAAAAATTGATAACAAAAAAATCCTTTTAATTTCATTATGTAGCTGTGTTAATTAAGCGGAAAATATGACGGGCGCCTTTTAACAGCTAAACCTAAAATATGTTTAATTAGATTAAGAGACAATTAGCTTATTGCGTTCTAAAGTTGAAGAAGTGGAGCGTAGCAGGTTTACTATTGGATGAAAATATTTCTTAATGTTAATTGAGGCTAATTGAGCCTTATGTGCTCAGGTGAATTTACGGTAATTTTTTGACTTCGAATGCGCATTTGTAAATTAATGCTTGTAATGACTTTGTGAAGTGAAATTTGCTTATGAAGTTTCCATTGCGCTTCATTTTATTTCGGTACATAAATACGGCGTTTTTAATAAAAATGAGGGTTTTTAAAAGCTTTAGTAGAAATGCAGGTCATACGGTTCTTAACCGGAATTTCCCACATTCCTACCCTTATCTTGTTAATGATAGAAACAGGCGCAATTAACCTATTCTTTTCATTTCGCTGAGAACAAAAATCGATTTTGTTTTTCCAACAAATTGTAAAGAAAATTGTTTATATTGACTCCAATTTGCATTTTTTGTAGTAATTGTTGAAATCGCATTTCGCTTTTTTCTTTGCACTAATGAATTAATGGATTCATTATGATTTATCTCCCTGTAGAGTATCTATTTTTAAAAAAGTTTATACGCAAATATAATTAAGACGATGATGAAATGCATTGTTTTGTAAATATATATAACATTGCAGACAGTCGTTCCGTAATCCTATAATCTTATTTTACTCGTATCGCATTTAAAATTTAGAAATGTCTAAAGTAGATTTATGCTCGAACAATGCATGCATATTTGGTATGGAAGGATATATACAGTGTCAGATATTTTGATGATAAATATCTTAGCTTAATGTATGCTATACCGCATTCAAGTACGAAATAAATAGACACGGACTAGCTCGTGATAAACAATTTGTAATTTACTTAGACATCGTTCGGAAAAGTCAACAGCTGCGTGAGAGCTCGATGGACTTAATCGGAATGAAAAGTTAATCCTAAATTTAATAGATAAAAGCTCGCTCGTTTAATATATGAGTTGTCACCAAACCTAAATGCCTTTTATGATGCGTGTCCTGTATATTTGGTTGGGGGCAATTGTGTCGAAGTTGCGCTTGGCTAATGCATGTAAATCAACTGGAGTTTAATAACACCAGAGCCACGTTTTGCGGGATTGTTTATAATTTATTCTATCTAGCTTCAAGCTGTAAATAAGTTAGCAATGAGTTTACACCCTTAACGGTAGCAGTAACCAGAGAGGTTCAACCCAGCCCATAACCTAAGATCACGTAAACCAAAGTTATGGGTTAGAG
>JAQGAO010004358.1:0-15286 GCA_034697705.1 Ommatoiulus sabulosus
GTTCGGTGCTTTGAAATGTCTTGCATATATCAGGTTTTTTCATTTATCGGGTTTCTACTTATCCGGGTTCTACTGTATATACAGTTTTGGTGCATTTTTTCCTTGAAATTATTGCACTTGTTAAAAAACATGTTTGAACTGCTCAGAATGTCATGTTCAAAACATGGGATGTTTTCATGATTTATCTTGAAACAATTGTATCTGGTAGATTTGAGCTTAATGGAGCCTTAAAAAACTGGTTTAAACCAGACTAAATCAGACCGGAGTAACACATCAGTTTGAATAAAAAAATTGTTTTTCGTTTGCTATTAATGATATTTGGTGGGTTAATTGACCTGTTTAAAAAAAAACTGAATCAAACCAGATGGGGTAAACGACACACGTCAGTTTAAATAAAAAATTGTTATGATGATATTTGGGGGTTAATTGACCTGTTGCAAAAAAAGCGCAAGTATAGCATGCACGCGTTGGTGGGAAGCCCAAAGCTTTTTCTCGGGGAGGGGGCAGCTGAGAATGTTTGAGAAAGGGGGAAATGAGTGTAGCAAATGCAGCTTAGTAACAGTAAAAACATCAGATTATTATGATACAAGATGTATGTTTGTATATGCGTCATTATGGCCGGGATCAATTGCAAATTTTGTTAGCCGCAGATATTTGGCAGACAATCAAAACTTATTAGAAGGGGGATATGTGGGGCTGATGAACTTTTTAGTACGTGATACATTGTTTTCGTTTTTATAAAAACATTTTGATTATGGCTGGGATTAATCACAATTTTTGTCAGCCCCGGATATTTTTTGGTAGACAAATTAGAAGGATAGCGGAATGTATGAGGCTGATGAACTTCTTAGTATGCAATACATTCTGTTTTCTTTTTATAAAAACTTTTCGATTATGGCTGGGATTAATCCTAATTTTTATCAGCCACGGATATTTTTGGTAGACAAATTAAAAAATTATTAGAAGGATGGCAGAATGTGAGGGGCTGATGAACTTATATATATATGGGGGGAGGGGGCTAATAATTCTATGGTATAAATGACATTAGTTTTTTGTTTTTCATAAATATTTTCTGATCGAGACGAAAATGCACCTTAGAAAAATGACTTGGATACATGGAACGTTATGAGTGCGGAGATTTTATTTTATATCACATGGAAGATGTGATTTTGCACGTTTTGGACATTAACTTTAAAGAAACAAAACAAATTTATGAGAAATTGTTGATGGATTATGATAAAATTCCAACAAAATTGGAAACTGCATTTGATGTGCATTTTTTTCTCACAGCATTTTCAGCAGATATTGAGGATGAATCTCCCAAGTTCTCATGAAGGTAAGAAAAAGTTTTTTTTTTAAAAAAATGTTTTTTTTTATAGATTTATATTTTTTTCTTTCTACATAGAAAGAAGAATCGGTAAGACAAAGGTTAAAAAATGACAACTTGTCATTATTATTTATTATTATTAGAATTTTTCTGAAATTATTTTTTTACTATCATAGTAAAATGATTAAAATCCGTGGTGCCATCCTGAATAGATTTTACAAGAAAGGCACGAATTGATTTGGCTTTTTTGAAAAAATATGCATTGTAACATGGTTTCTGTACAAATTCAAATAATTTAGCTGTAAAAAATGTGTTGTACTTAGTTTTAAGCTAGTTTGTTTGTAAAGTACGGAGGGCAGGAGTTTCAGCCGTATATCATCCGCCATTCACGGCACAAAATAGTTTCATATAAGCGTGGTGAGCTGGAAAGTGGGTGAAATAAACTAGAGATGACTTTTCCTATACTACTCTTAAAATTTAACCTTATATTTATCACGTTTCAAATCGAATTTAAATCCAGTCTAAATCTAATCGCGAGTAGGCGTAGCGATGAAGAAATTAAAAAAATACTAATTAAAATTCATACCTGTGTAAAGCAACAGTTGTTTCCTTCATAATTTTGAAATCATAAACTAGTATAAAGAAAAACATGTAGTTGAACATCAACACCACCTGGCTTAACTAATCAACGAACCTGATTGGTGAAACCCCAACACGTGACTTCTACATATTACAGGGTAGAACAAACTCGCGTTTTACTATAAACTCGACTTGATAAACTTGCAACTCGAGCTCGACTTCGGATACTCAAAACTCGAGCTAAACTCCCATTGCTCTGATTCACGCTGTCTGGCGAATTGCATGATAAGAATTCTTCTTAGATAAGAAATTAACTCCTTAAATTGGTGCACTATACTCAAATAAAATGAATAACATGAGGATAATTATGCGAGGATTAAGTTGAGGCGAGTACATCCTTAAATTTTATAAAGTAACATTTTGGATTACAATGTACATTCCTCTCATTTGCTAGAGTCACCTGACATCAAGGCTGACTGGTCAATTGTTTAGACTCGCATTATGGAGGCCCGGCTTCGAAACCTGGCTCACGTGACCAAACTTTGATTTTTCAAAGTTATTTTAACACAAATGCCAGTTAAGTTCCTAACAATATTGGTAACGACCTATATAGTTGTGTCAAACATGAACAAAATACTGTTCTCTCAAGTATTAGGGACATTTAGCAGTATCATTAATTTAGCAATAACGTGTTAGTCTAGCTGCAATATACTGTAATAGAACAATTTATCAAAATGGCATCGAGAAAATAAAGGGTTGCCCCAAAAAATTCATATTTAATTTTCATGAGTTTTCCAGGTTTTCAGACAAATTTCCCTAAACAACGAAAAATTGACATATGCTAATGTCATATACAATTTTGCTGATATATCGGATGTCTTAAAGCTACTGGTCAAGCGTTGATAAGTACCGGTAAATTCTTGTCATAAAACCCTCTGAAAAAGGCAACGGTGATGCTCATAGTGATTGCCATTTATTGAGTGGAAGTCTAGTCAAAGGAAAGTTTGTTTAAACAACCTGTTGAAATTGTAAATTGTAAACATTTTTTTAAATTCTATTATTCATCCTATCTTAACCCCTCTCATCTCGTCGTGCAAAAAAATGGAATAATAATGAAATGCAAAGTTTAAAAACGCTTCCACATTGCATCGACTTTATCAAGTCTCGGGTGCTCAGACTCAAAAGCGCCTTGGCATATATTTTTTCATTACAATCTTGCCATCATGGAATATGGTATGATAACAAGTATGATATTTTTTTTCTTTGAATAATTGGGCATAGTAGACAATAAAATGCGATTAAGAAAAAATCATACACATGGATTTTAATTAGATTTGTTGTAAAAATTCTTTTATCATTCCTGAACATATGTCAAAAATGGCTTGGTGCTTAAGAAAGGTATTAGTAGGAGTATACTTTTGTACATGTAAGGTTGACGTAAGGTCAACCTAGTTTACTCAATCAACAGCAAATTTCTACATTTAATGATTTCAATTAGATCATGAAAACCTTTTACCCCGGGAATCAGAGACAACAGACATTTAGGGCTATTTCATAGACTTAACGAAACAGGTTGCACTGCTGGGGAAAGGGATTACTTTTATGTGGAATGCCCATGTGGTGGCAGAGTTGGATGAGACTGATAGGATTCTCTTAAGACGAGTTCGAGAGTTTTTAGCTCACCAGCATGCAGAAGAAGACACCTGTGTTTAAAAACCTGATACCAGAGGATTCTAACATTCTGATAATCGGTTTCACGGAGAAAGCATGGAGACTTCGTAGATCAGCGTGGGTAACACCGATCTGTTTGTTTAAAATTGGACAAAGGAATGTTTCAGTAAGCCCCATTTGTGAAGTATTTGAGACTGGAGAGCAGCATATGTTAACGGAGTGTTCCTATGTTGTCTCTGATGGAGCTACTGAAGGCATTGCTCAGAAGCAATATAGATCAGACAATAGAAGTGGCTTTAAGGGTAGGGGTGAGGAAGTCACCTCAGGTTTCAAACCTAGCAGTGGTATTGGATATTCTGGTACTAGTGGTGCCCAATATTCAAAACCAGCTGTAGGTGGCATATAACAACTCGACACATGATGGTAGGAGATTCTTGTGTAAAAGACTATACTCTTTTAGATCAAGTGCGAAATTATTACTATTGAATGGGGGAAAGCTGGATTTTTCACACTTGTTGGTGAGGGTTGATCCCTTCCTGAAGGCCTTATACTTGTCAAACTCAGATGTAACAGGCTGTTTAATCTTCCTGAATGGAAATGGAGCGGTTGGATGCTGAGAGTTTGTTGAGATGAAAGGATTAAATTGTAAATGTTTCAAGAGTTGAACCAGGTGGTTTGGAGTCACGTCTTGTGTTTTCTGGCCACTGCCTTTGGCACCTGAAGGGAAGCTACTGGCAGCGGTATGACGCCGGCAAAAGAGGGGGTCTCTGTGTGGGGACTGGCTCTAGTTGCTGGATGGGCTCTTGACAACTCAGTAATAATAAATGCTATTACTTTTCTCTGCGACATGTGACTGCTGACACTTGTGCTCGGGACCTGAAAAGGATCCATGTGCATGTGTAGGTTCGCTGAGATTAGTACAAACAAAAAGGCCACCTGGGGGTTTGGCAAATTTCAACTGCTCAGGTTTCCCAAGCGGAAGGTTGACTAGCCAAGAGTCGCAATAGACTTGTGAGGAGGGAGAAGTTGGAAGCCAGCTCTTTCTTTGGAATCCTTGTTTGGCCTGTTGAGGGTTGTTGCGAGCGAGAAGCTGAGGTGGCCTTACTTTGTAATCATTGTCTTCCTTTAACACTGCCTGGTGGTCGACCTTTCAATTTAAGACGGAGGATAGAAACCCTAGGAAATATAATGGCCTGTTCTTGATTTATATAAATTTTTATTAT
Organism: Ommatoiulus sabulosus; assembly: GCA_034697705.1. Lineage (NCBI taxonomy): Eukaryota > Metazoa > Arthropoda > Diplopoda > Julida > Julidae > Ommatoiulus > Ommatoiulus sabulosus. The sequence continues at coordinate 4,801 of JAQGAO010004358.1, forward strand.
AACATATTAGCTCTTGAAACGTCTGCAATGCTGTGCCAAGTGGGATTTTCCCTTATAATGGTGTGAGAGCGGCCAGGGTCATATGGTAGGTTAGAATACATTCCAGGTAGGAATGCGGCATCAAAAGGAAGAAATTGCATTCCTAGCAGAAATGTAATTAAATTGCGCAACTAAGGGCACATTCCAGATGGAAGCGCCCGGTATAAAAAGGATAAGGAGAAGAGAGAAGTTAGTAGTATAGGAAAAGTCATCTCCGTATCAGTTTACCCCAAACTCTGTATCACCATGCACATCTGACACTGTCTTGTGCCGTGCATGGTGGGTGATATGCAGCAGACTTTTTCTTCTCCCTACTTTTCAAAATATTGGCATAAAAACTAAATAAATACACATTTTTTAGCTACATTTTTTTTAATAACTAGAGAAATTATTCTACAAAAAATAAACAGTCTTCTCCTCAATCATGCATTTCATCTTCTTTCTGGGAGGTTTAAAAATAAAAAAAACATTAAAAAAATAATATTAATGGCAAGTTACCATTTTTAAATTGTCACTTACCAGCATGATGACTTTAAACATAAGGCTGCCAAATTCCAGTCCAGTGGCGAATCCCAGAATAAACAACTCTTAAGTCCCACTTGCTGTCCAATCTGCCATTGCGTTCATCATATTCCGCAAGCAAGTGATTGTAGATATTTTTTTTTCATTTACACTAATATCCCACACACGATAAACCACACATGGCATATGCAGAAACACTAAGTCCACATAATCACTATATTCCACGAATGCCTATGTCATCTTTCCAAGATGCATGTTGTCTGGTCGAATTTAAAGTTTTTTTTGAAGAAAAAAGCACAATGTTACATTCACAAAAAAAATAAATAAAATGGTCTCTGTCCCTATATTTCATAATGTGTTATTGATCCTATCTGAATAATTGTATTTTGGCTATTATCTAAATTGGTTTGTGTTGGTTTTATTTTTCTAATTATTACCTTAATTTCTGATGGGTCAATGAAACTACATTAAAACCTTGAAAAAAGTGCCAAGATTACATTTTTGATTGCCATTTCAGTTGTGTTGGTCAAATAATAATGTTTTAAAGTCCAGTTTGTAGATATTTGCAAGGCGCAAATTTTAAACTATAGCACCCCATTTTGTATGTTGCCGGGTTTGGGAGTAATCGAAGAAACACTACATTAAAAACTTGAAAAAAGTGCCGAGATTACATTTTTGGCCGCCATTTCGGTTGTGTTGGTCACATAATAATGTTTTAACGTCCAGTTTGTAGATATTTGCAAGGCGCAAATTTTAAGGTATAATGGACCTTTCTATGTTGCGTGGTTCGCGAGCAATTAGCAAAACACTGCACATTGAAAATGTAGGAAATACTGTGTTCACATTTCTGTTGACTCCATAATACTTTTACAATCAGATTCTTCATCGTCCTCTGATTTATCATCGCCTACAGATTCATCAACAGTTTCATCGTTTTCTTCAAATTCTTCCTCTTTTAAAAATTCTCTAAATTCTTTTTTTAATTTTTCTTCAGGTAACTGCTCTTCTTCATCATCATCATCACGAGTGAATTCATAATAAATTCGTTGACTTTTTCTTGATCTTTAGTAATATCAGCTTTATCTTTAGGAATATCAGCTTGGCACATACGGCAAAACTCAGGTTCAAGCCGGCAAATGCCACATTTTTGAAAGTCCGACATTGTAAAGCACAGTTGTTCTTTAATATAAACTGGTTTTAACTAACTGTGTTTAGAATATTTTGTTCTTTTTATGTCTTTTTTTGTTTATATTCAGCTTAAATCTACAAGATGAATTATTTTAAGCTGAATCACAACCAGCATAAGAAAAAAAATTTTTTTTTTAACTGACATGTGTCATTCGCACTGTCTAGTTTAATTAAGTTTTTTTGTTGCTATATTAAGCACATATCTACAAGGTGCAAATATGTTTAGCTGAATCACGAGTAGCATAATAAAGATTATTATTTTCTTCAGACTGACATGTGTCATTCACTCTGTCTGGTTTGACAAGTTTTTTTTGTTGCAATATTCAGATAAAAATCTACAAGTGCAATTGTTTCAAGCTAAGGGTGGGTTTGTAGGATAATAACAACGCTGTGAGGTTTTCTTACCACTGCTGCTCACGGATGAAGATCCAGCTTCTTATGTGAAGTAAAATTGATTTGCAGTCTGATTTCTTTGATTTATAATTTTTATTTTAGATGACTTAAAATGAAAGTACAGTAGAAAAATCGCATGACTTGCACCAAGGCGTTGGTGCAAGGAGTACTGGCCTTTTGGAGAGGGATCGGACAGTTTTGTCCGATCTCCCTCCATAAAGACCACCTGTTGGACATAAATATGTCAACAGGGATAAGAAGAAAAATATCAAGTAAAATCCCTGAACATTCCTGAAAGAAAATCAAAAGTGGGAAAAATTCCTGGTCCGTTTCCCACGGACCAGGGGTCACAAACACGAATGTTGGTGTTGATCGATGACGAAGGGACCGATTATTATTGTAGATCTCCTAAGTTGTAAGAGTAGGTTGCGAAGTGAGAAAAATATCATCTAAGCTGAAACGATGTTGAGGAGGGTTGAAGCGCTGATGTTCCACTTTCTTAATGTTTTTACAGCATTTCTACACAAAAAAGCCGTTTTCCTTAAAGGTTGGGGTAACCCTGGAAAGTACAGGGTCACCCATAACCTCACAATGGCAAACAAGAGATCGAACTTAAGGTCAAAAACTTTGATTTATGTAACACAAGGATTTAGGATCTAACTTTAATAGTGTTAGCAGTGAGCGCTTCTATTTCGCACACGGTTACGATGTTATATACGAATTGCTCTTTTGGTCTCTCTCTCGCACGATGTATGGCCGTTAAAAGGACCTGGGAAGGGAAAAGGCAGGACAGGCAGCAAGATGTAGGCTGGCTTGGCCTACACCTTTCCGGTCGTTGGCTGGACGCCCTGGGATGCTGTCTTCTTCAGGCGACGTCACGGCTGGTTCCGTCGACTGGGTGGCGTAAATACACGAAGCGTATGAGGCGCTGGGATGTAATATGGACGTCTTAGTGTTATAGCATAGTGTATGTTACCTATTTAAATTTAAAAGGTAGGGGTTGGTAAAATTACATAGTGTCTGATTTGTTGGAGTGGCAGGTTCCTTTAGGCATTTTGGCAAACTTATTTGTAATTAAAAGAAATAGTCTCAAGTTCTAATTTAGGATAATGGATAATTTATTCATTTCGAATACTTGTTTTATTAGTGGTTAATAACCCCATCTCTTAACCTGTATCTGTTTCAAATTTTCCTGAAAACATTCGCTTAAATTTATTGTATATTAAAATTCATTTTTACTTCCCTTTTTTGACGTCCGTATCTGAGAAAGCGTAATCCAGAATAATTCAATCCTTTTCTTCTCTCTTTTTATTTTTTATTTTTTCGTATTTGGCTCAACCCTCCTAGCACGTGTTTCACTTTTTTGGCTAATAGCCACCACTTACGGGGTTTCAAATTTCTTTTCCCATAGCCTTGAACTTGGCATTAGGAGCTCGTTGCGTTAGTAGCATAATAGGTCCGAACTTTGGACTCATGGCCTTCAGCTACATTGCTAGGTTTTTTAGGTGACCTTTCCCATACCCTTTCAAGTATTACGTGTAGAAAGGATTAAGTGTTTTGTTTTTGTCGGACGTGTTCTCTGATTTGTGTCTTTTAACACCTTACATTTCGTTTGATAATTTTATTCTTATTTTTAATTTAATATTTTTTCCCAAATTTTTCCTGTTTTAGTGCACCTTTGTCCAGGTGACAAATCCTCCCTCTTTAGACACGTTTTATACAGAAAAATTAAGTTATTAATTTTTTGACTAAAAACTGTTCATCTATTTAACGTTTTTCTTTACTTCCCTATTGTTTTTTCTGAATTGTTAGTGTTAGTTTTACATTTGCTTACAAATTGTTTCAATGATTTCAATATAAATTTCAAATGTTTTTCGCTGTGCGCTGTTACATGATTTTGTAGAATTGGAACAATCCCTGGAGCGCGCGGATACATAATTTTGTAGTTGTCACAATCTCCGGAGTAGAATCCCACGTAGAGGTCTTCAAGACATCCTTCAGATTATGGTGTACCGTGTATTTTCTGTGGATCTGGGCATTCACGAAAGTGGTCCATTGTGCTCATTCTTTTCGGTTCCTTAGTTTGTTGTTGTGTCTATGTTGTTTATCCATCTGATGTTATTGTCCAGGTTGTCACTATGGTGAAGTTGGGTTTTTTCGTTGCTGCCGGTTTTCTTATGGTTTTTATACTTATCTTTAAATAAAACTTAAACAAAAAATTTTTAGAACAGGTTTTCTAAGTACGATGAAAATGCATATAGGTGTAATGCAAGCATAATTGTTAATAGTGGTATTCAAAAGGTGCGGCCGCGCCTGCAGTTGTGGCAGCAATTAAGTGGTATGCACTGGTCTGCTGACCTATAACCTCAAGTGCATATAGGTCACCAAATCCAGTGTTCTAATTGGCTGAGCAGAAGTGCAATCAGCAGAGAAAAGTGCCAGCCAAAACCAGTTGGCAGGTGGAATTTGGGGCTGCAGTTCTGCACCTGCACTTTTAAAAAGCTAGAGAAGAAGCTGCCATCTTGGATTCCATAGAAGCATGGATACATCGATCTCTTAATAAAAAGGTAAGATTTTATTGTTTAAATTACAAAAAAACAATCACATAAGCTATTATTTATGAGTGAAACCCATGTGCGTTTTAGGCTTATTTTTTTTAAAAACATCCAGATCGATTTTTAGTTTCTATTTGTATATACATAAAATAATTAAATCCAAAGTATTTCACTCCACTAGAGTGACAGGTCACTCCATTGGAGTGAACAATTTAACGTTAAATTATTTTTTTCAGGTATAATAAATGGAAAATTAATTATTTCACTCCACTAGAGTGACTGGTCACTCCATTGGAGTGAACAATTTAACGTTAAATTCATTTTTTTCAGTTATTATAAATTTAAAATTAATTATTTCACTACACTAAAGTGACCGATCACTCCATTGGAGTGAAAAATTTAATGATTATTAAATTTTTTTCAGGCACAACAAATAGAAAATTAAGTATTTCACTCCACTAGAGTGACCGGTCACTCCATTCGAGTGAAGAATTTAAAGATTCATTAATTTATTTCTGGCGAAATAAATAAAAAATGAATTATTTCACTCCACTAGAGTGACCAATCACTCGCATTTTAACGTTAATACAGTCACTCTAGTGGAGTGAAATACATGTATTTAACTTTCATACCTATCATAATTAAATTTAAGTTACTCCAATAGAGTGACTAGTCACTCTATTGGAGTGAAATATATAATTTTCATGCCTGTCATAATTAAATTTAACGTTAATACATGTAAACCGTACTTTCTAATTAATGCTTATCTCGTTACAGAAAAAGTGCTGAAAATTTTGACACAAGTTGCAGTTGCCAAAAGAGAATCTGAAATCAAGCTGGACGCAACTGACTTTGATGAAAAACGGCAATCTAACAAAAGGAAAAGACTCATAATGGAAGGGAAGAATCCAGATGAGGAAGAGGCAAACATGAAAGAAAGAAGAAATTAAAAAGGAAACAATTTTTGATTAAAAATAAAAATAACTTAAAATAATATGTACTATGTGAATAAACAAGTTTTTTCAAATTTTCAGTTTTAAACCTCATTTTCTGTGCAATAATTTGTCAACAACTTGTTAGCTACAAGTGTAGCCATGCAGCATGGATGCTGTACATGAAGGATGTCCGAGGGTAAGTAGTAGAGTGTGCCCGAATTGTGAAGAATGTTTGATGATGGAGGGTATCAAGCACCAGTCAAATCAAATAACATAACTTTTAGAGCAGTTTCGCATCATCCATTCGTGTAACTTGAAACATGATCAACTTTTATCTTGAATAAAATCGAGAATTGAAAAGGAGCGTTAATTTTTTGAGAGATTTTAAAAGAGTAACGGCTCGGATTTTAAAAAAATGTAAGTTTTTGGTATATTAACTTTGGATGGACGAGGTACAATCCAGACCTCCTGGATTGTAAAAATTCACGACATATGGCGATTGGGGGAGCGTTCATAAACATTTCATGGTTTTAATTTGTTAATAAATCAGGTCCATGAAAGGAAAAGGCAAAACTTTATGCATTAAATTCCTATTTCATGTTGGTCACAATTTCACTACATGTTTTTGAGAAAGAAAAGAATAAGTGTAGAAATCTTTTAATAATAAATTGTTTTTAAAATACTTTTACAGGTCTACTTTTAAATAAAATGATTTAAAAGGTATAAAAGTTAATAAATGACAAACGTCAGCCTTTCTGATTTTTTACGAACAAGAAAGGATGGTGAAATTTCGTTACATGTTGCCTTGGCTTTTCTTACTAAATTAGTAGTGCTTAGCCAAGACTACTTTATCGCAACAACAACATTTTTGTAGATGTTTTCATTCGATTTTGTTCTGCAACGAGCATTAATTCAGGGATGGTGTCGTTGAAGTGCACATGTTTTGGCAACGTCCAATTCCATCTTTCAACCGTTTCCAAAATAGTTTGATAATTTTCATGTTCTGGCCACTGTGAATACATAGGTATGGGTCGTGATCAAACGCTTGAGGAGTTCTGGCGTTTCCTGCTTGCTGAGTACTCCGAGCATCACTAGAATCAAAATCTAGTTTTTAATTTTTATGTACATCCAAAGTGACTTAAAGCTTGAATATAAAAATTTAGAACCAGATAATTTTGACCAACATCAAGGGTATTCAAAAACATCTTGTTTTTAATCGTTCTCGTGTTGTTACTATTAGAGTGAAATATTTAATTTGCTATTTAATATACGTGAAATAAATTAATTGGACGTTAGAATGTTCACTCTTTTGGAGTGAAGTATTTAAATTTGCTATTTATTATATGTGACAAATTAATTTATATGTACAAGCTTTAATTCACTCTTGATGTAGGCCTAAATACAAATAAAAACGAGATGTTTTTGAACATGTTAGGGCTATAGCCTACATATACGATATTTTAAAAAATCGCTTTCCTATTTCTAAAATTAACATTTTATGTCAAGGAAATGTCTTACTTAATCTATTGGCTACTTATATTATTGGCTGCTTGAAGTACAGAAAATTGCAGATAGAAAATGTTGAGATGCAGTGCGCCCTTCGTGGCATTCTCAGACTTTCGCGCCTCGTGTGTTTGTTTACCTTGGCGCGCTTGTTGGCATTGCGTAATTGGTCTCGGCTAACATTCTTTATTGCTATATTGAGTCATTCTTTGTCTGCCAGCCGATGCTTTTGGATCGCTCCTTATGTTTTGCACCAAATAAACAAATCGTTTATTTTACAATGGGAAATATCGTTTCCACTCAATTTCTTCTACAACACCAACAAATCATCAGAAAAAATGTGCAGTTTCAAATCACTTAAGTGCGTGTGCACATTGGGAATTTGGAACTGCGCATGCGCGTAATAGGCCGAGCCAAATCTGCAGGTAACTAACTGGGGCAAGCTGCGGCCAACTGCAGGCATGGCCGCACCTTTTTGGATACCCCAATTGCATTTAAGTATATTACAAGTAATAATATCTTGTTATTGCGAGATATTAAGAATTTTTTAACTTTAAATAGTTTTTGTGAAGAAGGTAGTTTAAAGGTAAATACTAAAAATGGGAAGATGCTACTCTTTATCTTAGCTTTTACCATATAGTTATCATAAAAGATATAAGAAAAAAATGCAATTACCTCCACAACAATGAACAATATAATGTTTTTTATGGTACTGCCAATTGCAGAAAATGGATTTGAGAAAAAACTTCAGGGAGAGTCTGATCCTCCAGGTGTATACCCTGATTGTAAAGCAGTTTCAGAAATATTGGGTTGCGTAAGAGTATATATTCTTGGAATTGTATCTCATATTCTTGTTCTCTTGGAGTTATATTGTATTGTTCTTGGATTGTTCGTTTATTGGTTCCTCCAAACAAAATGATATTCTTTCACAAGAAGTTACCTTTGCCGTTGGTAAACAAACTTTATCTTTATAACACTTTTGCTCAGTTTTGAATTGTATCTCATATTCTTGTTCTCTCATTTCTAAATGAATAGCCGGAGTTTGTATTATTAAACCCGAAAAATCTATGGTTGCAAGTTCCGCCAAACAAGTTGACAAGGCTTTTACTGTCATAGTTGCCATAGTAACACAAGCGTAACATCCTTTTGGTGATGCAATCTGAATGATTTTTGGGCATATTAAATCTGTAAAACATTCTCGAGAAATCCATGCGTATGCCTGCATAGTAGCGTTTCCTCGTAGAAGTGACAGTTGACCATTTTTTTTTCATCAAATAAAAATTCTGTGCTTAAAGCAGTAGGTGCCTGTACATCCCCAATTTCTCCATATTTCGGGCGTCCTTCTGATGCAACATCTTCCAAGTAGGCTGTCATTGGTTCCATTTGTTTTTAAATTAATTTCTTAGTCATTCATTCAGTTGGTTGATTATATGTACCATCAACAGAAATTTCAATAGATTTTTCATAGGCTATACTTTGTTCAAATGAGGCAGTAAATTCACTCATTTTTGTCTATATTCACATGTATGGTGGGTCGGCAAGTATAACCCTGAAGTTGTCTAACTTCATAAGAGTGCATGAATTGCGGGACCAGCCACCACCGATAAAATAGGCATGATTGACTATCAATAATACTACATGAGGTTGCACCCGAGTCTCCTGGAATACATCCATGTACACCCGGAAAATGCGGAGATCCCTCTGTTAATCCTGGAAACTCCTTTCCCCGTTTACAGTGCTCTCCCCAACCACATTAATAATTTCGCGGACAAGATGTGAAAGATTATTTTTTGACTTGTCAGGACCTGAGGTCCGAAGGTCCTGATATCCTAAACGGAGCAGGAATGTGGAGCAGCATTCCTGCAGAGTAATATAATCCCAAGGTCCAGGAATTTAAGTACGGACAGCTGGTCAAAAGTTATGCATGCTATGTTCATCCAAGGGATGCGAAGAAATGGAATTCCAGATGACAGGAGGCCAAGGTTCCCGCCAAGTTAAAGATCATCTGGAATCCTGAAATCGAAACGGATAAAAAGGGAAACGAATCCCCAGGTCGGGGAGTTCGTTCGTGGAGAGCTGAGAAGGACGACGTCGTTGAGAGCTCCAAGCGTAAACCCGGATGAGTGTGGGCGCTTCCCGTATGGTAAGCCCGGTTTTGGGCAGTTTGCTGATCTTAAGTATCGTTCTACTTTATTGTGCCGTATTGGCCCCTAGTCAGTCCAGTTGGACTTTTTGTATCGTTGGCCGTGAAGTGGGCCCTTTATGCTTGTTGGTGCAGGAGAAGCACCCGAATAAATTGTTCGAACTCTACCCACCTGTGTGGTTTCCTCGTTATTGGACGCTCTGGTGGGAACCAGGAACATTACAGACTTCTACAGGATACGTATAGTATAACCTGGTGGTTGACCAGTCACAATTGACCGATTTGAAAGTAATCTTTTTGCTAAATAAAGCATTATTCTGTTCATCTGTTACTGTGATGCAGGAGGTATAACCAATATTTTCTAATGTAAATTTAAGCACTTGATTAATACTACATTCCTGTCCATCTTTAGCATTGATGCATTGTGTAATTTTTGATGCCTGAACTCCAAATGTGTTGCATCCCGCTGATGCAGGAGGCATATAATTTCCCATAACTACTATTAATAATCCAAAAAGAATGGCTATATTTAAAGGTGCTATTGGTCGTATTGGCAAAGCCAATATTGCATCTAATTTTGACTTAAGTGCTACGGCTAATTTGCCTGTTTTACTTCCTATAAGAACTCCAAAAAATCATTGACATTCTATATGTCCCTCGGATGCAATAATAAATCAAAGCGATGGCTAACACTATTCCTCTCAAAACCTTCCAAAATGTAAAGATCAAAAATGTCATATATACTTTAAAAATTGCTGTTAGTGTAACAAATATTACTATCATTACATACTGAAAATTCTTCGGCAAACAATGCAAAAATGTGAACATTTTCAAACAGAATATACAAGTAAAACTAGGGCAATGCTTTGTTTCATCCACATTTATAAAAGCTTCAAAAGTATTACCCTTTGGAGTAACCAGGATACAGTGTAGAATACCATTAATAATTAGCAATTTATCTGGCAAAGGTAAGGAATAAGGCTGAGCATATATGTTTGTATACTCAATTCCAAACACATACTAAAGCTTCTTTTTGGGTTGTTGAGTACTTAACTACTGAAGGTTTTAATTTTCTACTTGCAAATGCTATTGGAAGCCGTTTGCCATCATGCTTTTGCTCTAATACTGCATCGATTGCAAAATTGCTTGCATCTGTTGTTAGGAAAAAAGGTTTGGTCCAGTCAGCAAGTCTTAGTACTGGATGACAA
>JAQGAO010004359.1:0-15286 GCA_034697705.1 Ommatoiulus sabulosus
CTGTCAGAAATGCAGATATCCATGAGATAATAGAGGGATTAATTCCGAATGATTTAAGTTTAAGGAGTAAACGTTGAATCCAACGTTGTATGAGATGCTCTACAACAACACATTTTTATTATTTTAAAGCTATCATTTGGCCATTGATTTTTATAAAATGTGGCAAAACCAAAATTTACTGGTCACTGTCCTTCAAACTACAATGTATGTTCAAATGTTCAATGCAAACAAATTTTTTACATAGCTCGCAGTATGTTTTGTTTACATCACTTATGTGCTATACTGTACTTATGCTATGGTTTTGAAACATGACTGTTACTAATATGTGCTAAAACATATACAAATTATTTAGAAATAATAATTACCCATTTTTACAACTGTTTACTGAAAAAACATCTCAGAAAATGTATGATTTATGGTGAAATTTCCGAAAAATCGATATACAGTAGGAACTACTTGTTTAGAAACATGTTTGTGTCAAAGTCATAAAATTTGAAAACATTGCGTCAAAAATTAAAATACACGGTATGTACAATATCTATTTTTCTTTCTTTCTGCAGTTATGTACAACTACAATGGCAATATTCGATATGGCCTACATCTGGAGATTGGGGAAACTGTACAGATTATAGAAGAATGTCCTGGTAAGTTTCAGTAAATCTGTTTTTTGCTCATGATATTGCATTCAGGTATTCAGATGCATTCAGGTTTAAAAGCGTATGTATCGGTTCCATTTTGGTTTTCTGATTTTGGATACACGAGTAGGCCTACTATAATTTTGCCCCAAATTGAGCAAGCTGTCCTAAAAAAGTTTCTAGGGCTGGCATCTTTTTATTTCCAGATCTTCCCATTTCTGCATATCTGAACCAAGGTGGCTAAAATTTAAGCAGATGCGAGTGCTATGAAGCACTAGCATCAGAATGAGTACTGGCGTATAATGCGCATGCCCTTGACAGCCACCTTGGCACATTATACGGAGAGTCATGTGACCTTGGTTCCGAAAAGCAGGAAGTGAAAACTTGTTTTGTCAGACTGACCTGTTGTTGCATGTATTGTGGCGGCAAATCTTCGTTTTTTATATTTGCGACTTTAGAATAGCCTACTCTCTGAAAAGTTAACTTTTTGTAATACGTGACATGAGAAGCATACATTTAAGACCAAATATTTCGTACTTAAATGGCAACAGGTATTTTTGAAAATAACTTGCAAATTTTAAATTCATCAACGCTTTGTTGTTGTTGTTTTTTTTTTTCAATTGCAGCTTAAAAATGCTTCTCACTATAAAATTTGAAAATGAGTCCTGATAAACTTTCCGACTTCATCCTGATGCTGAAATTAAATTTGCAATACCGGAGCTGTATTAAAAAAAAAAAAACTAAAAACGCATTTCCAAATCTCTGAGTGAGGGTAATTTGATGTGCTTTGGCTTTGAGAAATCCTAGTCGTGGGAAAATGTGTCACGATGATTGTGACAGCCATCCTGAAATCGAAGTGGTCTGGGCGAGCTTGAGAAAGTGCTGCCACTGCTATGCTAAATTTATGCTACTGGGTCGCACGACCACACAGGAAACGCCGTAGATCATCTACGAATCGTACATGGCACCTTTGCACCCACTTAAACTCATTGCACTAACATTTTTTTTGTTATTATACACTGCATTAACATCCGCCACCTTTATTCACCTGATATCTAATCTTCTGCAAAGAAACATTTCTATTTTTGAAGGGATTGCTTTTTCTTGATCTTGCCATGATGTTTTCCAGTTTTGCATTATACTTCTACAGCGTATTTCAGAAATCTTTAAAGTTAAACTTAAAAAAGCAAATATTAGCAGAGATTATGTAGTTTGTTAGAATTCATCTTTCGTGGGTGTAGCCAAAGTTCCTCCAACTTCAAAACTCAGTGGCCCAGCGTCACTTTTCAGGGTGCCCCCCAGACCTGAAAAACCTGGAAAAATCAAGGAATAATGATTTATTTTGAAAAAGTCAGGGAATTCAACGTATTGATGTTGTAACAGCCCAAAAATTACATGTAATACTTGGTTAACTCAGGGCCAATTTTCAACAGTTTTCGAGGAGAAATGTACGAAATTTTCAATAGTTTCCGAGGACAAATTTGCCAAAGTCTCAACAGTTTCCGAGGCACAAATTTCAACAGTTCCTGAGTGCAGATTTTCAAAATTTTCAAAATCTAATTCCGAGTACAGATTTGCAAAATATTCAACGTTTCCGAGTACAAATTTGCAAAATTTTATACATTTTCCAAGTACAAATTTGCGAAACTTTCAACATTTTCTGAAGACAACATTTTGAAAACTTTCTCAAATTTTATAAAATTTTTCAAAGTATTGAATATTTTCCTGTGTCGATTTTTCTAAATCGTGGATAACATTTTCATATGTCATCTTTTATATTGTGTTGGTCAGGGAAATTTGTTTAAAAACCTAGAAAAGTCAGGGCAGTTGAATATGAAATTTTTTGGGGGAACCTTTCTTTTGGCAGTCTTGAAGTCACGAGTGCAAAATCGACACGCTCGCTGGTTTAAAAAATCACTTACTTTTTCCAACTTTTCTAAATCACTCTGTTTAAAAATTAGTGAGGCTAAGCAGTGTGGCCATGATTGATCTTCCTTTTGCACGCGTGACTTCACGACTGGCAAATGAGCCATTCCTAAAGCTTATGTCCGAGTACCCCTATATGAGGTGTGCAGTACGTACTATCTTTAATTTTTGGTATCGGACGTTATTTTCCAAGAATGAATAAACTATATTTGATTGCCGTTTCATTTTATTTCCAAAGTTATGGTAAAGCATTGGCAGTATATACGGTACGAACAATGCAATTTCATTTACAAATGTATATTTGTGTTAGTTCAGTTCTTTCATTTTGTCTGTGATGAACAAGCAAGATTGTTTTTGAATGCAAAATGCAATTTCTGAAAGCCCTTGATCTCGTTTGTCGCCCTTTGCTGCCTACACTGAAATTGCCTTTTTGCCTGATTCAGATGTCTCGCACGCTTAGTTTGATGCCCTGTAAAAGCTTGGTACGTTCTGGCAATGACCTTACTTTTTTTCCAATAATATACGCCCATCGCTGCCGTAATCTCATGGTTTTTCGAAGTAAGCTCAGTCAGATGGAAGAGTCCTTTCTTTGTCAGTACTGCACAGAAAATGTTCTTCAGCAAAAAGATTGCTGTCCCTTTAATGCTAATGGAAACTTGAGAGCATTAACCTTTTTATGTCACCGAGGAAAACTTGCCTTTTGTCTTGTGTTTTTTTCTTCATGTCAAATTTAGCCAAAATTGCTTGAATCGATTTGTTAATTGCTTTAAAAATTAGCCGAAGATTACTTGAACCAATTTCTTAATGCAGGGTTCCCCCAGACTTGGAAAGTCTGGGTATTCTGTTCTTTACCCTGCAGTCAGTACATAGTACCATTTGGCAGGGGGGATCATTATACAAATTAAGTCTGGTCATAAGGGACCCAAACATCACAATTTAGTTATATTTCCCGTATTTGGAACTTTAATGAGGAGGATGGGATGGGATAGGAAGACGGTCATGCCCGATTTAATATAGGAACTTTCTCAGCATTCGCCTGGAAACCATGAAAAACACAATTGAGGATAGCCGACCCGGGACTCGAACCTGGGTCTACCAAATGCGAGACGAGAATGCTAACCTCCAATCCGCCTTGCTTATGATTATAACGATATAATGATTTATTTTGAAAAAGTCAGTAAAATTTAATTTTCTGATGTTGACACCATCCAAAACTAATGCTTCTATGTTGTTAGCTCAGGGCCCATTTTTGAACATTTAAAAATTTCCCCAGTACAAATTTTGAAGATTTCCACTTTTTCCGAGGGCACATTTTCAAAATTTTGCGAGTACAGATTTACAAACATTCCAACACTTTCCGTGTACTGTACATGTATATAATTATATTTCCTAACTTTTCACGTTTTCCGAGTACGAATTAATTTGCAAAATGTTCCACGTTTTCCAAGCACAACTTTGCAACATTCTACAATTTCTAGGACAGATTTGAATGACTTCCGATCTTTTCCGAGGACAAATTTTCAACCTTTTCCGAGTATAAATTTGAAAAACTTTCAACATTTTCTGAAGACAAATTTTCAAAATTTTCTCATGCTAATTTTACTAAAAATATTATCAAAATTTGCTAAAGATAATTTTGAAGAATTTTAAAAATTATCTTTAGTAAATTTTGCAAAATATTGAATACTTTTCCCATGTCGATTTTGCAAAATCGTGTTTAACATTATTTTAGGTCAATTTTGATATTATCTCGGTCAGGGAAGTTGAATACGAAATTTTTGGGGGAACCCTGTAATTTCTTTTAAAATTTAACCAATTACTACTTGAAGGGAAATCTAATAATGAGGCGAGATGTTTAATCATGCAGGTACCAGCTAGAGATTTAAAATAAAAGTTACGTGATATACATAATTAAAAAGGATAATTTTTAAATAAAAAATAATGTTATAAAAAGTGTAGTTTTGTCTGTAGTATTTGGGCAAAACGATGGTGTACATGTTATCATGTCAGCCGTTTGTAGGTGTTACCTTGTTTGTGGCTCGTTCATGACCAAAAATTGTAAACACTAACATCAATTTCTTTTTGGCATTGTTATTTCCAGTAATAACAAGCATGAACTATGGACGTGCTTGTTCACTAGTTTCGATTTAATTGACTGAACGTGTTGTCGTAAACAATTGGTCCCAATGACTAACATCTGCTTATTAATGTTGGCCATGAACTAAATAAATTGCTGAAGTCGTTGATGCTGGCACTATACGTAATCAAAATGTGCAAGTTTAATTTTATTAATTTGAATGAGTGAAATAAATAAGACATAACGTAGTTAGCTCAGGCTGCAACTTTAAAAAATTAAATTCCTTTGGGTTTTTTTTGTTGCTAAACTGTGCATGTCGAAAGACCAACTTGTGGAACTTCAGCTTTCATTTCTTTTGCATTTCTTTCAAAACTGAAACCTAACTAGGTTTCAATTTTCAAAGGTGGCGACAATATTTATTCAGCGACAAAATATCATTGACCTTCATCGTGGAAACAGTTCTGGTGAAATAAAACGGGGTTCTCCCCGTGCAATGTTTCATAAGTTTAAATTACAAATCCGCATCTTGCGAAGTGAGTTTTATACAAATGTAGTGTTTGGAATACCATCCGAAACGGTCATTTGATTTGAAACATAATTATGTTTAGTACAAGTCAACGAAACATTGCTGTTAAACAGTTTTTTTCAAAATGCTTCATAAAATAAGAGTTCCTCCAGATCTGGCAAACATGGAAAAGTCAGGGAAATTCAACGTATTGATGTTGTCACAATTAATGCGAAGTTAATTAATGCTTCTACGTGGTTAACTCGGGGCCCATTTGCAAACATTTTACAAACAATTAATTCAGTACAAATTTGAAAAATTTTCAACAGCTTCCGAGGACAAGTTTGAAAAATGTTGACAGTTTCCGAAGACAAACTTGCGAAATTTTTCACGTTTTCTGACCACGAATTTGTAAAATTTTCAATTGTTTTCGAGTATAGATTCGTAAAATATTAAACAGATTCCGAGGAGAAATGTTCCAAATTTTTAACAGATTCTTAGGATAGATTGGCAAAATTTTCAACCTTGTCAGAAAATTTCCAAAAAATTCAACATTTTCCGAATGTTGTAAAATGTTGTATTTTCCGAATATGTAAAATTTCCAAAAGCTTTTCATGCTAATTTTGCAAAATATTGATGCAAAACGTGATCGAATAACATTGTCATATGTCAGTTTTGTCGTTGGTCAGGGACATTTGTTTAAAAATCTAGAAAAGTCAGGGAAGTTGAATATAAAATGTCTGGGGGAACCCTGTTAAAAAAATTTAGTACACAGGTGTGGCGAAACATTTTTGTTGCAAAACACTGTTGCCAACTCATTGCCAACTTGATATTCAGAAGCTCTCTCAATGCTTCTTGTCTGACTGCTTGGCAACATGTGTTCCAACACGTGAGCTTAGTATTTAATATTTTTAATTCTCATCAAATTAACTATATCCAATATTTCACGTTGATAAAGTCACGCAATGTACAGCATGTGGAAATTTCAATTAGGAAAGTTTTTAGGTTAATCAAAGCACGTGTTAATTACGTGGCTGTTATCAAATAAGCTTACAATTGCAACAGGAAAGTACAAAGTCAAGACATGTAAATCATTGCTTCCGCTTTAATAATCCTGCTTAAATATTATAATGGGGCTTTTAAGATTAGTTGGCAGTTCAGTGATCTAATTTTCCCCGGTTTTCACCGCACTCAAACAGAAATGAAATTGGTTTAATTTATTAAGTGATCTGTAAAATATATAAGCGATTAAGAAATGGTTTCTTCAAATCACGGTCGTTGCCGTGTTAATTTAATGTGCCATTTCTTAATTTTTACAAGACGCTTTTTGGGCACCGAGCAGTTTGTTTAAAGATCTGCAGAATTTGCAGAAAGTAATAGTATTCTTTACTATGTTTAGGGTGGACAGAAATATCAGGGGGAATAAATTGTATATGTAATAAACAGTTGGAGTGACATGCGCCATATGGCGCTCCTTTCACAGTATGCATGACTTCCCTTCCCTTTTAACAAGGGCGCCATGAAACGTCATATCTAAGCTTTCTATGGACAAAAAATAGTAGAAAATAATGCAATAAAAATGAAATATATTCCAGTTTACTGCTGTTTTTTCTTGAAATCTCTGCCATGCATAATAACTTGCAGCATAATGCAAAATTTGCCTTAAAAAAAAGTTATTAAAACTCTTGAATGAGGGCATGTCAACTGCCAAATTGGAGTGTAGCCAAGGAATTCTTACCAGTTCCATTTCTATTGTACTACTGTTCATTTACAGGATATTGCTGTTGCCTAATATGCTTGTGCTTCAAGCATCGATGTCTTGAATTTCAAACAAGGCCAATCCAGGTTTTATTTTATGTTGTTGCTAAACGTCATCTCCTAACTGGGCAGCCATTCAGGGCTCTTCGAACAGCTTGCTTCAGTGATGCCAACTCTTGAAACTTAAACATTAATGCATGGTTTGACATGCTAACATTTAAGTGCCTCGTGCGTGGTGTTATGCTGTTAATTTTGATATCAGCCCTTTTTACGGAAACGAGTCAGATATCCTAGACATAATTTGAATGTCATGCTAGGCTTCTCTTGTAGCACGCTGCTCATCTTTCAGACAACCATCGTAAACCTAATGTTGTGAAATTAATCACCGTGCTTCCTCACTTTTCATGCTGGCGACCTCTGTCATTCAATGCTTCCTTGAGTAAAGAGGCTCTTGCATCAAGCTTTTGTTTCCTCTTATTGTACATTACCAATTACATTTGTAAATGACAACATGCGCCCAATTTTGCGTCGTATTCAAAGAAATCTCTTGTCGCACAATGAGTTCAAAAGGACTTCTAATTGCTATTAATTGAAGATGTGATGGATAATGCGCCAGTAATGCAACACAGACAAAGCTGGCAAGTAAAAGAGTCATTGCACTGAGCTTGACTTCGAATCTAATATCAAATCTGTCTAAATGATAGAAATTTTAAGATAGTTGGCGATTATATAATCCTTTCATCAAGTGGACATACATTGCCAAGCTCCCCATTTTAAATTGAAATTATCAATGGTAAACTTGTAGTTATTTTGCTGTCATCCTGAAAATGAACGGTTATTGTGAATGCAATATTCGATGGCATGTTGTATTAGTCTTGAACTAATTCTTTTTTTTATTAGGAAAGAATTATATTCAATTGTGTTACAAAAGTTTAGCATGTACCATTTGTGGAGCTTGTTTATAAATGCAGCAGTTTAATGTAATATCGTTTAAAATTGTTTTTCTTTGTTCACAGGTTGGTTTCGAGGATTTTCTACAAGGAACAAATCACTTAAGGTAATAATATTGTTTTTTTTTTTTGTTTTTTCAAAAATAATGCCAGTGACTTAGCATTTCATGTGATCATCATTTTTCTTTATGACCCTGACCACTTTATTGTATTGAATCTCGAAAAAGGAATGTTCTGATAAAGAGAATGAATGATATTGACTCTTGAACAATGAAAAAAGAGACCCTCGATTAATTTGTGGGGAAACATGTTTGGCAAATATCAGCTACAAACAACAATGACAATGCACATGCATGTATACTTCATTGTGGAATGGTTATTATAGCGTTGGCTGTTCAGACTAAGCAAAAATAATTATCTCATATAAGTTGAAAGCTATTCATGAAGTAGCCATTGCAAATAAAAAAAAAAACACAATTATAACTCGTATCCTTCATTAGTCAGTTTGAAAATCATACTCGTTGTTTAGCTGCTGCAGATGTAAATATAATGTACCTTTTTAAAATTTTCTACTTTATTATCATTGTAATTACTGGTAACAGAATCTGGAAACCTGACACAAAAAATATAGAATTTTCAATTAGTTTCAGTGCATCAATTGGAAACATTTTCTCACACTTAGATGCTGAAAGTTGGAATAAATTTTTTTTGTTGAATGTAATAAAAATAACATAGATACTCACAAAGTGAGCATACAGTATTCTGAATCCTGATAGGATTAACAATCGCAAAATTCGTGCATCAACATTGATACGATACGTTGACGTTCGCAGTTTGCCTAAATGAAATAATTCTTTCACCATTATCCTCATGAGAACTGGCATAAAGTGGCATTGTCTGCATCGGCCATCCTCAATATGACATTATGAGCTTGTGTGTACTTAAACCCTACTCAATAGTGAATTTAGGACCAACATGTTTCGTGAAATCTGGCAAGGACGTGGTGTACCAATAGAGAACAAATATCTTTTTGTTGTGAGTTGACCTTTGCGTATTTGATTTGTGGTAATACATGATTGCACGTAGAAACTTACCTGCCAGCAGCAAATGACATTGGCAATGGCTGTTGCTCAAAGTCAACATTGCAACATTTACATTCCTTTCTATTGTCACATAATAAGGTCTATTGTGTTTCCGTCGAAACTACTGTAGCTGGACTAACCTATTCATATTGTTAGCCTAGAAAACAATTTGCTCTGTTTTAATGCTGCTGTTTATACTATAGTCCTACTGTATGTAGAAGGAAATGTCAAATTCCTATAAATTTTCATTTTTTTTTAGTTTCGTCACATACTGTTACTGTCTAAGCTCTAAGGACTGTATTGTTTCTACATTATATCCTTAAAAATTTCTGACGGCCTAGCAAATGTCACCTATACTGTACATGTACTGTACATGTAAAGCAACAATGAAATAATTGGTGCTGTTGACATTTATCAGGGTTCCCCCAGAATTAAAAAACCTGGAAAAGAGTCAGGGAACTTGAAAATGTCTTGAAAAGTCAGGGAAGAATGACTTACAATATTTTGAAATTGTCAGGGAAAGCCCACGTATTAATGTTTCCATATGTTTAGCTCAGGACCCAATTGAAAAATTTTCAACAGTTTCAGAGTACAAATTTTCAACAGTTTTTGAGTACTAATTTGCAAAATGTTCAATAGCTTTCGAGTACAGATTTGTAATATCTTCAAAAGATTCCGAGGACAAATTTTCACAATTCTGAACCTTTTCATAGTGCAAATTTTCAAAATTGTGTACATCTCCCGAATACAAATTTTCAAAAAAAAAAAAAAAAAAATCAAAATCTCATTGGTAAATTTTGCTAAATATTGAATACTGTCCTGTGTCGATTTTGTAAAATTGTGAATGACATTAGCATTCGTCAATTTTGACATTGTCATTGGTCAGGGAAATTGTTTAGAAACCGGGAAAAGTCAGGGAAGTTGAAAATGAGATTTCTGGGGGAACTCTGTTTATTCGTTAAAATTTACATCGTCATGTAATAATTATAATCCTAGTAGAACAAATCAATAAGCTTTCTCTGATTTTGTGTATTTAATTGTTATGACGCGAAATATTAATGTATTTTGAGCATATACTAAAATTTGCATAACATTACATTAAAACGTTGTGAAATTAATGATTTCACAACGTTTTAATTAAATAAAATTAATTAGCTGGCCGTGTACAGTCTAGTTATTTTTATAAGTACAGTGTGCTGTCAAAAATGTTTTAATATGCACTAACATTATGACGCCTATGGCTGTTTGGGTTCTTGTCAAAGAATGACCTGTAAAAGGATGATGGGCTTTCCAGTAGGTCAAATATTGGCTTATTTTTTTGCTTGAATATTTAAATGAGTTTAACGTTTCAATGCAGGAAGGCACAATGGCCCATAAAGGGTCTTTAACATGTATCTTTAGTCCCTATAAAACTGCGACTCTGTCAGCTGTGCAGTTTCTTTCTTACCACGCCATATGGTGGGAATAGGTCAACTAACGCTTGACATCTACATTAAAACCTAATATTTCAGAGATGGTGGTACCCCGCCATTCGAAATTCATTCCTCATTCACACCCATAAAAACTGGTAATGTGATGCTTTCACAGAGTTCCTTGCAAAGTTCCAATACTCTGCATTTTAGGCGCCTTGGCATTTGTTTGCTTTTGTATAAAAGGGTAATGTACTATTTTCAAGTGTATTAATCATGACTCACATGTCTTTTGTTTTCTAATTTTAGGGCATCTTCCCCATCTCTCATGTTCACATCAAGGCATGCCAAGTTGAGAATGAAGGGTAAATTTTAAAAGCTGTTTTCATAGTTTTCATAGTAGGTGATATTGGACTAATATTTTCGGTGTAGGGAATATACAGTAATGGTCTTAATCTTTGTGGATAAATATTTGACCATATTTATTTCCCATCACTGTACAGTTCTTTGTAAGCATAATATTGTTAAAAAGAAAACGTTTGACCCATTTCCGTTTTGTTACTTAACAAAAGTTGAGAGAATTCATGAAAGTTAAAGATGAGATGACCACCACCCATTTTTTTTAGAGAAATTGTGCTGAGTTTATCGTGACCTCAAAATGCAAAATCCATTCAAGTTCTGAGCAAAATAGATTTAAACAAGCTTAGTGTAAAGAAATGTAATCATGAGGGCGTTTTCCCAGCTTTTATTTAAGGGAGTGAAAAGTAAGCAGTTTGAAATGCAGAAAGAGCTTAGTTGGCTTTTCTTGTCTTGCATAAGTTTAAACGTAGTTTCCGTCACTTTATTTAAAACACTGGAGCATTAATTTCGTAGTATACAGATTATATACATAGTATTCAGAATTCAAAACTGTATCCGTATCCATTTGTTGAGTATTTATTGCTGCAGTGACTTGTATTTCTGATGTAGTAACATGTATATGAAGTCATAAAATTGTATGTACCAAAATATTTCTACAAGAAATTGAACTGTTACAACTTTGACATGCATCATAAAGCAAACTATGTGAAAAGTGTGCTGTGACATTTTCGGTTAGTCTAAGGGTTGCCTTTCCATAAAAATATCGTTTAATTCATTAAGAATCCAACTATGAGCATAGGAAATTTGTAAAACTTGCATATGATAATTATTACCCGAGAACTACAGGAAATCCCGTTTCTCGGCTATGCTCATTCACGTTGACTGAATTGAAATTCCATATGATTTGTACGTTTTCACTTCCTGGCAGTGATATTTGAAACTGATTTTAATGAAAGTTCCGTTTTCTTTATGATAGACCGACATTTACTGGTGCATGCATGTTGGGGTTAAGTTCAATTTTAAAGCCTTTTAAGTGGAAAATTGGTTCTCAGGCTGTCTCGTATGGTTATTTTGGCTTATGAACTCTTGGTTTCAGCTATTATAAAGATAATAAAGGGTGCTAGGGAAGGAAATCATCAGGGTGTTTTATAGGAAAGCTCCCTAGTCTTTGGTTCCTCTTTTTTGTTGCATGTCATTATTGGTGTTATTTCCAGGAATATATTGATTATTCCCTAAATAAGCTTAGTTAAGGTTCGATAATAGCCAGTGAAGGCTTGTGCAGGAAACAGTCGGTTTTTATAACAAACAAACAAAATTATTTAATAAGTGAAGGACATATGCTTAGGTTAGGTGCTTAGTGCTAAACAATTCATCTAAAGTATAGAAAAGCATAATACATTAATCATATTTAAACATATATAAAGAACATAATTCGACTCACAAAAAGGTACAAAAATGCTCGCGATAAGATATAGAAAGCTAAGTTCTAAAAAAGCTAAGATCTCCAAAACATATGGCAAAATGGCATCTCTGCCGCAGTATTACCAAAGTAATTAGAAAATCTTTATAAGTCCCTAAAAACTAACATTACTAGAACATTTGGCAAAGTGTCATCTCTGCCACAGTATTACCAAAGTAGCTAGAAAATTAAGTCCTTTTCTCAAACTTAGAAAAGTGGCAATACTGCCACAGTGTTTCTTAGTTCAAGAGAGGACTCCCTGACTCCTACTGCCTTAGTTTGAAAAATGTTACAACTTTTATACTCAAAAATTAGATAGTGCTGCCATCTATAATGATGTAGCAGCTCCCCCTATGAAACCAAAGGTTCACGTACAATTCTCCATTCGGAAATGGCAAGTTCAAATAAGCAAAAGCAAAATTATAATGGGGTCAATGAGGGCGATTTTGTTATGATGGCTATTTCCGGCGTGATTAGTAAATGGGTGATTAAGATAATATGTAATGATTAACGATTTCAAGTTTAAGTGTAGCTACGATAGCATAAAATTGCATAAAATAATCCATTACAAAAAAACGCATAATGTTGTATTAAAAATACAACATTGGAATTGGTCCTACTGTATTTACAATTTTAAATTTCTCTAATGACGTACCATAAATTATTGCTGTAATTGGTAGCATTGTCTATATGGATCCGACCAAAAATAATTGATATTAGCTCAGTGTACCCCCAGACCTGGAAAACCTAGAAATGTCAGGGAACTTTAAAATGCCTGGAAAAGTCAGGGAAGAATGACTTTTTGACTTTTGTATTACAAATTTGCAAGATTTCCAACGTTTTCCAGCACAAATTTGCAAATGTTCAACTGGTTTTGAGTAGGCCCTACAGATTTTTAAAATTGTCAACATTTTCCAAAGAGAAATTTGCAGAAATTCCAAATTCCAAATATGAATTCGTAAAATTTCCTATAATATTAATTTTTAAGTTTTTTTATTATTGTCCTGTGTCGATTTTGCAAAATCGTGGATAACTTGGCATATTTCAGTTTTGACATTGTCATTGGTCAGGGAAATTTGTTTAAAAACCTGGTAAAGTCAGGGATGTTGAATATGAAAATTCTGGGGGGAACCCTATAGCTTTTGCCCAAAGATTAGGATTACAAGTTGACACGGCTAGGCTTTTATAAGACACAAGATGATATTCAAGGCGGCAAGTTTAGGTGTTTTTTTTGATAATAAATTAAACTTGAATACCTAGACTGCATGCACAAACTGCTACCTGATCTTTAGACCACGTATTGACTGCAGTTTTATTACAAATAATTGTCACTTTTTTTAATTTAGGAGCGTACCAATAAATGTTTTGTGTTAAGATGTTACGATCTTGCCGAAGCATTCGTCCTTCTTCCCCAATGCTTATTTCTGATGGTGCTTTTTTTACTTGACATTGTTGTGTAATGTATCTTTTTCCTCAATTGTAGGCCATATGAAACAGTAACACCTGTCGAAGACGCTACCGTGAAAGAAATCGCTTCAGTTCTTCGAGAATGGGGTGGTATTTGGAAACGTCTTTTTGTGGTAAGTATAGCCAGTACACTCTGTACATGTATTTGTTTAGCCATGCAGGAAAAGTTCACCTTTAGCTTTGATATGATTCATTCATGCTGGGCTTTTAAGATGGGGTAATAATTGCCCCGGATTGGGTGCAGCTGCTTGAATTAATTGTGCCAGGAAACGTTTTGCTCAATTGCTGCAACTATACCAGCAAGCGTGAACGTTATATTATATAACGACCTTTTCTACCCCCATGGTAGCATTGTTGGATTTTTTAGAATATTATCCTTAATTTGGGAAAGCGTTTTCATATCCTGGTTTTAACAATTTCAAGGAGCTGAGGAGTGGTCGCACGTGCGTGAAAAATGCTTTTTTGTGCATGCACCATGACCTAAAATGACGAGAATTCAACAATCCAGAAATTGCACCCATTGCAGGTTGCGCGACTACCATGAAAACAAAACGCACATGTCACCATGCGCACGTGACCTGGTGTGCACTAACGAATTCAGAATAAAACAATAACAGCCACTCAACCTCATGGCAACATGTTTAAATAAATTGCAATTGTGCATAATATGCCATTGCACTTTTACAGCTGTAATATACATTTACATGTAGCTTACACATCAGATATCTAGATGCTACAAAGTTCATGTAGCTGTCATGTTGTTGTTGGAAGAATATTACTTTCAAAATGTACTGTAAATTATTGCTCCAGTGAATACAATGTGTTTATCTTAAAACTTTTCCAATAGGGATTGACTGGACGTCTGGTATTGGAGACCCTGGTTGCTTTATATACTGTTCAATTGGGGTGTTTAATACCCAGGGTTCGTAAGAAACAGAACATTATTGATAAAAGAAATGTAATGCTGAGTCCAGGGCTCTGCTTCTCATAAGCTAACCTATTTGACCGTTCCAACTTTGCAGTCATTGCATTGCTAAGTCTTCGATACCAACACTTAATATATTGGCACTACGTACACGGCATAAATTGTAGTAGAATGTTTATGTATGATTTTAAAAAGAATGTTCTTGTACATGTGAATGTGCATTCCGATTGATGGGAATGCATTTTGTTATTGCATACCAATTACAGACTTAGTTATGTAATTGTTATAAGCTCTGTGCAGATGTGTTTACACAAAGCCATCCGCAGGCTCGTTCATTATTTCGCCAGTGACTGTTTGCATGGTGAAACAATTTTTCTGGGAAATTTTTTTGTGAAATGTGGGTTCATAGGCAAGGCTCCTATTAGTTTTCATTGTTGATTGAGAAAAAAATTACATTTTTAAGGTCTTGAAGCATGAACTGTCATGTGGGCACCTTCCCAACCAGCAACTCATTAAAACTTCTCACTTGAAGGCCTGGGATTAGGGACCCTGAAACTTAAGCTTCATTGGTTTCATATTCGATATGCCACTGTCTTTGGAAATTGCAGTGGAAATACTAATATTTTTATTCGATATACAATATAGTTCTCCAAAACAAACCGCACGCATACCCTCCCCGTGTAATATCTCAAGTAGTTTTCTGCAGACATTTCCTCAGATCTGAATGCTGCAA
>JAQGAO010004360.1:0-15284 GCA_034697705.1 Ommatoiulus sabulosus
TTTCAACATCAAAGTTGCCGACACGGAGTGATCCTACTGGTCTTTTCGTATACCGTGGTGTGGTATACTGTGGTGGTGGTGTGCTAATAAAATCATTCCTTGAGCATTTTTGCATAGTACAGGTCACGGTGTAGTACAGGTCGTACATCTGTGATTATTGTACGTGTTATTACTTATTTTTCGATTTATCACTGACGTTAGTTTTAATGACAAATGTTAGCTCACACTGGAAACGTATTCCCTTATAAATTAAACTATATAGTTTATTGATTCAAACAATGAATAAAATTAATCAACAGTATAGTCAAGTAACATTTGGATTTTGGACTACTAATTTACACAGTACACGTATATTTCGTCCATGGATGTGCAAAAATCCATAGATATAAATGCACTGTGATAAATGTAAAATCTGACTCGCAAGTACCTTTTTTTTGTGTAGGGACGATTTTGGCTCCACACCTGTCAGCAAACGACAAAAAATGTGAGCTCGATCTAAACTCGTTTTTGGACTACTTTTGTATTTATCGATCATGACAAGTTTCAAGTGGAAGCGAAAAGCGGGCGAAAACGTTAGTAAAGAAACGGTGAAGAAATTCTGCATCAACGCGAATGAAGACAGTTCGAATTTCAACCACGACAGCTGCACATTTTTACCATTACCAAAAGTAATCGCTCTAGAGGACAGGATCGCCAAGAAAAACAGGTTGCACGAGGAAGGATGTTTACTAGCAACAAATCAAAGGTGCATGTGCAAAAGGATTCAGAAACATAAATTTCTGGAAGCTGTAACTATTTGTATCGATCTGTACAATGACTAATATAGACTCTTTAGCTATACAAAATGTCTGACATATATGACGAAGGCTACAGATTCATGTGCTTGCAAATATAGTATATCCAATGCATTTGACATACTGTTTTAGATATTGGGAAGCCCTCAAGAAATGGAGTGAAGCAATTCAATTCTGCCCAGATGATGAAAAACTGTATGAAATGCAATCACAGGTTAAATTCAGTGTCATTTTATTCAAACTGTCGACCAATTAAAGTAAGAATGGATCTGAATTGTCTCGATATTCTAGGTTTTGATGGAACTGCAAGAAGTTCAACCAGCTATCCAAGCTGCAGAACATGCAGTAAAGTTAAACCCTTCATGGTGGGTTGCATATCAGACACTGGGACGGGCCCAGCTTAGCGCAGGAGAAGTGCAATTGGTATTATGAACTAAGTTCTGCTTACTGACATATAAAACATTCTTTTTTTCGTAAATAAAAATTATTAATTGGTATCTTCTTAGGCAATTCGAAGCTTTTCAAAGGCCTGTCATTTGAATCCAAGTGAGAAAGAACTATGGGAAGAAGACCTGAAATGGGCATGTTCGTTGGTAAATAAATCACAGGAGATAGCCAGCAAAGATCTATTAGGTAAAGATAAAGGATGTATTTCCATTCAGGAATTGGATGCCCAGAACGAGGAGTTAAATGAGCAGGAAGAGATTTTGGACACGAGCAAAGTGTTAGCAATTTACAATCGCTCAGAAGGAGTGGAAAATACATGTTCCAATGTAACATTAACAAAACAATCTTGGATTAAAATGAGAAAATTTAATTAATTCATATGCAAACTTTGTAAATATGTAAATATAGCGACCATGGGGTTGTGGGAAGAAAGACAATGACTAATATGCAAACTATGTATCAGATTTATAATTACATTCTTTATACAGCATGAGGGAAATAGATGTGCTATAGGTTGCTATAGGTGTAACAGGCAAGTGGTGATTTGCCAAAACTTGTTTTAAGCATCGAACAGACTACGACAAATAGCAAACAATAAACCACAAACGACCAACTGTTTGTCGATTGGTTTGTGAAGAAAATTGTTAAGGTGCGGCCACACCGAAGCAAACAGCAAACAAAGAACCACCAACATACGGCGCCCCATAGCGGAAGATTATTGTTTTCTTTTGTTTTTTGTACGTAATGACGGACGCATAGTGCCCGTATATAGGTTGATTCCTACATACGGGCACTATGCCCGTAGACGCAAAACACGTCAAATGAAGCGTTTTGTGTCATTATTTATAAAATAAAAAGAAAATCATCTTCCGCTACGGGGCTCCGTATGTTTGTTAACAAAAAATTTCGGACAAACGAACAAACCAAAAAATGATCTGAAACAAATCGTTTGTCCTTCCTGGCAAGTGTCGGTAACATCAAAGGAAAAAAAATGGTTTGTTTCACGTTGAACTAATTCACGTGGTTTGCTGCTTGTGGAGATATCAGCATGACAATTTCCTCAACAGAAAAGTCCGCACGTGGAATAATGAAGATAATTGCCTGAAAATCGTCTGTTGAAAATGGTTTGCCATAGTGTGAACACTCCGTTTGTTGAAATTAATCTGGACAAACGATTTTGGTCAAGCTGTTTGTAGTTTGTGGTTTTTTTGTTTGCCGTTTGTCGTAGTTAGTACGAGGCTTTAGGTAGGCTAATTTTTTGTGTATTTTGAAAAATGATTTTTGGCATTTCAAAATTCTGGAAATTAACTATTTTGACATTTTTTGGTCATTTTTAAAAATTTTAAATTTTGCCAAACTCATTTTGGCTAAGTTTTTTTGAGAATTGTGAATAATATACTTATATATTCTTAGTTTTGGTAAGAATTCTTAGTTATATATACTTAGTTTTGAATGCTGATCAAGAAAATTGCACGAAGTAATGGGGAATATTGTGCCACACTTTACCCAATCAGATTCTCGTGAGGATAAAGCTCCCATTTCATTTTATAATTCATACATGAACCAATAAAACGTAGGGGTTGCCTAGAGAACGAGTAGTTGTGAATTTTATCCGTGAAATAAGTCAAGACTAATCTAAAAATCTTATGGTCCAGGTCGACCCTCAGATACTTTATTACGACATCTCATTTTCCATGCCAAAATGCATTAATGTAGGCCCCTAATGCCTTGTTTGGAAGGCAATTGGTATACATGTATTCACTGCTGCAAATGTTTATGAGCGCTGCGTGCGTCAAGTTTTGAAATTTGATAAACGTCGGGCATGCCGTATGCCGATTCAAATCATGGCGGGAAAGAGAGCTCATGCGCAGTATGTGAAGCATTAAACATGAACGACGCGCATGACAGGTCCCGGCTGAAGCAGACGACAAGTGATACACAATACTGTGGTGAGACCATCTTTTTAGAACAACATTCGAAGCACGTGGATGCTATGTCTCGGGAAGGCAGGAGTCTAGCAGCTTGGATATGGCGCAATTTTATTACATCTATAACTCGGAAAACGAGGGAAGGACATGTGATGGGTAAAGATCATCTAGGTACTACGTATTATGAAATACCTGCCGGTGAGTCGCATATTCTTTGCAAGTGCTACAATATGACAATCTTTCAAGTGCTAATCATTACGTGCCAGCTAGTAATGAGGTGGGTACTCGGAGCTTTACGAATGGCATTTCACTGGCAGTCAGTTGTCACATGTGCAAAACCGAAATGCTAATTTCTGATTCTAATCCAATCAATGCATTCTTTTTGCACACGTAGGCCTAAAGCTAATTCTGTCTGAGTACCCCTATGTTATTGATTTCTTGGAATAAATAGATCCCCAAAGCGGAAAAAGGCGACCATCTCGTTGGTTCCAAGCCACCGAAAAAGAAAAATTTGACCAAGAAATTCCTTCAGAATGGGATGGTAAAATGCAATTTCAGTGGAAATATGTAACATGTATACTGTAGCTCAAAATATTAATACGTTGAAATACAATTTATGTATAGCTTGGTTACGAGGTCGAAGATCCGAACCACCAACACAAGAGGTGCCAATTTTAAATGTTGTACTTTTTTCAAATTTAATTGACTTTGTGAAGACCCTGCATAATTTTTTCAGGAAATTGACGCCAACAATACCCTAGCCCAAGTGAAGAAAATAAGGGCCATAGAACTGGAGGACAAGGTATGAAATATTTAGGGTGAAGTTTCTCAGTCAAGAAATTAATGAAGAGCACTTTCATTATTAATTGTTGTATATTTTTTTTGGCAGAAAAATCCTGAAGGTTCAAAAACCGAAAAGCCTTACCGCCATTCGAGTGAACCACAGAGTAAACCTTTAAAACTTAACACTATCTTTATCTCCTCTGTTCTGTCATTTTTATTTATACAAGCATGTGTTGCAGGTGCCTTCCCAAAGTATAAAGATTATGACGATTCAAGCTCAGAACGGCATCAGAAAAGCTGAAATTAAATAGATTGTATACAAACTAGATAGATATGAGTATGTGTGGTTAGGTTTTTAATTAATAAAATCTTCATCATATAATCTCCGAATGGAATTTTTTTTTACGAAGTGGAGTTTGAAAAAACAATATACCTGTATAATGTTGTCCAAGGTTCCGTAATGATGACTCTTCAACTTTTTTATTTTATTTTTTATTTATTTATTAGTTTTTGGCAAAAACTGGAAATAAAAGTTATGTGAGCAGGTACGTTATCATGGTGCAGCACACAATCATTTCACTCCATTAATTAATTCACTGTCAAAAATTAATTAAAATTATTTTTTGGTCATAAATTGGAAGGTTTTTCTTATGATCTACCGACCACTTGAAGATGAGCGCAATTAATTTCACCCCATTGTAACTCCACGGCATTACACAAACAGCGCTGACTCGACCAATAGAGTTGAATTACATCTGCACACGCAGCTAAGGACTATCTACGTGCTGATATGCTCCAAAAAAGTGTTATGTTGCCTGGTCATGTGTAGGCAAATCTCCACTTGCTGTACTTTTAGGCAGGGCGCTCACCGAGATGACCCGCAACATGATATATGCGTGATTTGTCACAAACGAGTCTTAAACCAAATTATATGGGTCGGTGCCCACTGAATAAATTTCACTTCAGAGAGCGCCGACTCGTATGTTTGCATTGGTTTCGAACTGTATAGGACAAATCACGAGTGTCATCTTGGAAAGTGCCTGGCCTTAGCACAGAGGGCCATGACTGTTTGAAACCGATTAAGCTTATCAAAACTTCATTTATTATTATTATTGGTTATACATATTAAAATTTCGCATGAGAAATGGTACGGGTAGTTTTGCGCAAAACAGTGCATTATTAGTAAAATGTGTCCCAGCTTGGTACAAATTGCAATTTATTGAAATACAGTAGATAATAGTCTATGTCAAACGTAGAAGTTAATAACTGTACATCACAAAATTTAATGGGGTAGTTTTAAGCATAATGAATATAAAAGATCTACAGTATGTTGGGCGGGAACTGTTCCGCTTACAAGACCCTATAGCGAATTTCATTTCAGATTTATTGCAAATCTTGAAAAGTAGGCTATATCTTCCGTTAGTAACTTCAATTAAGCCATGCTTTTATTTTTAAAACGAATTTATTATTGTATTAGTACTGGTACTTTGGCAGGCGTGAAGCCACATGTGCAAAAGGTCAGCCTTGATTGGTTTGAAAATGGCGTCAACCAATTAGCGTGTCAATTTTGGACACGTGACTTCAAGACTGCCAAAGTGATATCCGCAAAGTTAATGCTGTTTGAGTATCTATAATATTTCTCATTTTCTCGCTATTTTTATTCCCGTTTGCGAGTATGTGAATCAGAGTTTATTGTTTCTGCATTAATCAGATTTCAAAATGGGGTCCGATGTCTGACATTGTTTAAATGGGTCCATGATAAGAATCACAAGATGGTATCAGTTTAAAACGTACAGACAAGCCTTGTAAATTATTAAAATAACATTGTCTTTTTGGTCCAAAGATCCAATAACTATCTATCCTAAACGTTAGAGTTGAGAACTACTCATACGTGACTTTACTATGTAAAATATGTGATACGCATAATTTCGTGCCATCGTTTTAAATTTCCAGAACAAGCAATTGAAGCAACGAGAAATACTTCGGTTTCTATGGCATCGCCAGTCGTACGGTTTTACTCTACGCAGCATCTCTCCTGATCGTCCAATGAACAGCTAGCGAGTGTAGCACGTGACCTACACGACGCCTACCTACTCATCTTTGGTGTTTTTACCCTCCCAGTATTTTTATAAATGTAGTTTCAGTCAGTTGACATTGGCGAACGAAGAACGCCGAAAGGTGCCAGGAATCATAAACATTTTTATTCAATCATTCCGTCAGTCCTTTCAAAATCCATTCGTGCTTGGAAATTGGCTGGGACACCGATGCGCCATGGACAGCCATCGATGATCTTTACGTACGAAAAGGGAGAAAAAGCAGACGACTCGTTTTATAACCCAAATAACAGCTGGCGATGGTCGAACAACGATCGAAAAAATAACTGGGATAAAAATACCGAGGATATCGTACGTGCGGCTGTTTCCCGCAAGCTCACGACCTAACACTAGGTAAGTGAACGTTTATCACGACAAAAATAATTACGCATAAGATATATAGCCTTTAAACTATATAGGTAGAGTATTCAGGCGAGGTTTTCTGCATTATTTTGATAGCTAGGCCTAGCTGACAGCTAATAAAAAATAAATAAAAATAAAACAGGCAGATAAACGTTAAGATACTACAGTATGTGACGCTAAACGTTACAGCGAAAAAAGCACGCAGTACACATAAGTTAACGATAGACGACGTGACTGCTACTGTAGTTTGTTTCTTATTAAGACGAATGGCTGAGCGTTGATAGTTCAAGGTCTTCCTTTCTGCTTAAAGGTTTATCACGATTAAGAATTGCCTTCATACAATTTACATTAGTGCATGCATGACCACGTGAATACGATGCAATCATGCAAACTAAACGGACGAGGGCCAGGCGCTGGATGCATAAAGAAAATCCCTAATCCCCCTTTGCTCTATAGGTATACTGTACATGTAGTTCATCCATGGTCTAAAGCTAGTTAACCCAAGGTCTATTATTAAATGGCAACTTTAAAAAGTAAGTTAATCATTGTTATAACGAGTACTAGCAAGGCCATGCCTGTCATCCATTGCCATTTGTGTGAAAGAGCGCGGATGAGCACTTTCAATAATGTGATCGATATCCGTTCTGAAAACGCAAAAAGTCAAGGATTGCGTTTTGACCGAATGCCCTAGAAAGCGCAGTCCTACTGTAAATAACTGCACCGAAATAGGTTACTGCAAATTCAAATAGCTTCGGTGCTCCGAAAACCCATCAGCTGATAACGAAGCTGTGACTGCATCTCGGTAAGGTAAACAGCTGATGTCACAGCCATAAAGTTCGTTTTTGAACTATTAATAACGAACAAACAATAAGCAGCCAACCTAAATTGATTTTTTATTTCTATCACACGAATGCGATCTGAAATGCATCAACGTAACTAGGATTGGGGAAAATTTACTGGGTCGAATGCAGAGCGCATTGGTGTTTGGCCATGGGAGGGTAAATCTTTTGGGTAGAAAAATGGGTCATCTGGTCCATCACCATCGTCATCATGGGCCTAAGAACAGCATTTTTTTCCGCCAATAAAAGTTATTATTCCCCGTGATTACGTACTTAAATTTGCTTTTCAGAGGAAACTGTGTTTTTGACCTAATTCGTAAAACCCCAGGGAGACCTCGCTGTTTTTCATAAGCAAGGTGCGCGCACTTTTTTACAGAAGTTTTTTAGGGGGACTTAAAAGCTTTTTTAAAGGTTGCGCTTAAACGTTATTTTTTGAAGCTTCTGCGTCTCCCTATAATGGTAGACTGCGTTTCGCCGACGCCCGAACACGCAGATTTGGCATCGATTATTAAACTCGCTGAATTTATAGAACATACAGCTGTGCGAGTCTGATAGTCTTCACCGTTAAGCTAAAAAAAACTTGGTTGTTTTATATACTGTATATCATAATCTCTGTACAGTGTAGTTTTTGTCTCAAACCTCCACACAATCAGAAAGTTGACGTGCAGTGTACGTGAGTACCTGATAACTTAGGTGATTTAGACAGTAATGATAAAGCACTAATTAAATTTAGAATGCATAGTTTTTTTTATTTTGAATGTGTATCCGATGACCACGACGTAGTTGCTGGCAAAGCACCAGACGATCATGCAAAAGCCAACCACGCCCTAAATAAAAAAAAATTCGCACAATAATTTAAATGGTATACAGTGTACGTGATAGTGGCCACGTTATTTGTTAGTTTTAAAGTGGAACGGAAGTGGACCGTAAAAATGCCAAACAGGTTTGAATACGTTTACCCGGACACTGGGGTGGCTTTTTTTATCGCGCCGTCATGAGACCACGGTTACCTGGAAAAGTGAGTTTTTCTGGCAAGTTTTGGGGCCCTGCTACCTATTTCACATTACCTATTTCAAAGGTAATTCCATCGCGTAAGCCTAGTTATTGAACCATTTTCATCCAACTTGACCTTTTCACCTTGTACGTTGCCTGCCACGGTCAATTATTTTACCCCATTTCGGGTCCCCACGCCAATGAAAATGATTACTCTAACGTTACATTCCGAATGAATAATTTTGCAGTTTCTCAACTTCAATGCCCCGAAAGATCTTCGTAAAAAAATCTTTGCTCGGATTTTATTATTTTAACCTCGCACGTAATATTCATAAGCTGTTCAAAAGATGATATAAAGCCAATTAAAAGGAAATTGTTGATGCAATGAGATGAAATAAACACGTGTCTAAATTATGTAATGTAACTTTGACCAAAATTATTTCCAACTTGGAGACATTGATAACCACGAATTAGTTTACGCGTCTATAATAAACCGCAAACAATTGATCATAATTAGGCGTTATGAGAAATGTTATATTTGACCACTCATCACATTTGTCCATCCTTCAATTTCCAGCATAAGTTTCTTTGGAATAGCGGGTAACGGCCTCAATTTATTTCTGGGAAGATGGCTGTTTGGGGAGATTGAGGAGTCGCATAGAATGGAGCTCAGTGGCCCAGCACAAAGTGCCAAAGTGCTACGTTTGAGGTCATTAACCTCCTGTTTAGCAGTTGGAAACATTTTCAAAGCTTTGTCTGCGGTATGTTCTGCAATGCGAGGAAATTGCAAGTCAAAAAGGACGCAGACTCACGCAGTTGATATACAGTAGGTTATTTTTCAAAAACAAAAATATGGAAAACTGGAGTGCCAGAATCTGGTGAAATCTGATATTAAGCTTTTGACCAGCAGCCAGTAAAATGAACAAAAGTGCTAAAACTGAGTTGCCCTCTAAATACATGCCGCATCCCCGCTTCAGAAGTGACATAACTCAAACTATTTCGTTTCGAGATAAAGCAAGTTTTAATGCATTGTAGAATAAAGTGACAATACCGTCCTTAAGCAGAAACTATGGCAATCTTAAATGTGTTTTTTTTATGAATATACTGTACATGTACTTATGAGCTCATTTCCCTTGACTGCGGGTTTCCCACTTGTGAAGCGGGGATGAATCCTATAATTTCGCGCTAAAGTACAGTAATACATTTATACTGTAGCTACTGCTATAAATGTATTTCATAACATATCAAGTGGAGATTAAAACTCAATTATTAACGATAAAGACATAATTAAGAATTGCGTGTATTGCTACCCGATGATTTTTTTCTAAAAAGACAATTTTTAAAACTCAATTATTAAAGATAAAGACATAATTGATGAATTTTTTCTCAAAAAGACAATTTCCTCGGACATATTCTTTCAGACTGGTTCACCAGGTTTCCGCGATCGAAGCATTTATGCTTGTTTCCACTTAAGCTATGCCAATGGTACTGCCACCTGGAAGACATCTCACGCCAGGTTATGAAATTAGCATAATCCCATGCAGTTAAAATAATGTATTATTATTTTGGACATTTGCCATCAAGTTGTTCTTACATTTACCCTTATGCAAAAGCGTTGCTTTCATGTATATATTCGAACATGATATCATCTCGTTTGCTTCATGTCGAAAACAACAACACCACTAACGTGACACCCGTCCCGATTTCATTTTCCATATGCATGAAACTATTGGATACACCGCCTTCTAAGAAACGAAATGTCATCGCACGAATTCTGTTGTGGTTAAGGAAGTCTACCACAGTATACGAAATATAAGTAGGCGCACTCCATTGATGTTTTTGTCCCCGAAAAACACCGCGGCGCCCCATGTGTACGAAAGTACCACTAAGAGGAACAGGGTAACACCTGTATCTTATTGGCTTCCATATGTCGTCAAAACTGAACAGGGTAACACCTTCATCTCATTGGCTTCCATGTTTATGGTAATTGATGAGCGCGCGCAAAGGCCACGTGCGTGCCTGTGTTCTAAACACAGGCGAGTGTCACGTTGCCTACGATTCGTTTACAAGCGCGCAGGGCGTGGCTTCATCTTAGTGGTACTTTCGTACACATGGCAGCGCTGCGGTGTTTTTCGGAGACAAACCGTCCATTGGAGTGCACTTACTTATATTTCGTATACTGTGCTTTTACTTCTGGTATATACATGTATATTCTTCAGCCCCTGCTAAGACTACGACAAACTGCAAACAAAAAACCACAAACGACAAACGGCTTTTCAATTGGTTTGTGAAAAAAAAATATTACAATTTCGGACAAACGAACAAACCAAAAAAAAATGATCTGGAACAAATTGCTCGCTTTTCCGGACGAGTATCGGCACAGTATACGTAATATAAGTAGGTGCACTCCGTGTCGGCGCCTTTGATATTTTGGTGAGGGGAAAAGCGCTGCAACGCTGCCCTGTTGGTTTGAAGATATCAACTCGCCCTCAGCCACAGGGCGGCGCTGCGAACGCCATGTTACAGAATACAGTGGCAATGCCACCCAAAAAAGCGGTGAGGCACCTATATACTTACATGTATAGGCCTACTGTGGTGTCGGTAATATCAAAGGAACAAAAATGGTTTGTTTCACTTTAGAACTAATTTGCTGCTCGTGGAGATATCACCATGAAATTTTCCTCAACAGAAAATGTCCGCACTGGAATAATGTCCCACAAGTATATGAATGATTAAGCAGATGATTGCCTGAAAATCATCTGCTTAGTAGATGCGTTTGTTGAAAATGGTTTGCCATAGTGTGTATACACTCCGTTTGTTGAAACTAATCTGGACAAACGATTTTGGGCAAGACGTTCCTCCAATTAGTGTCCAAAGTATTGCGGGAAAATTGTCAAATGTCCTAATTATAATGGTGTTAAAAATGTGCATGTTTTTAATATTCACGCACGGGCAGAAAAGTTCTCGATTAAGAAGTGTATGAAGTTTCGCGAAAATGTACAGTAGCTAATCCGCGCGCAGGGAGACCAGGCTTCGTTTCCTTATCAATTGGTATTTTCCATAAAAAAAAGTGGAAAACTACATCTTTGAAAGGTACACTATACAATCAATGGTGCTGAGGCTCGCTGAGAAGAATCTGGGATAATGAATTCAGGCCAACATGGGCATTTCGGTATACTAACCCACAAACGGATCAGTCACAACAAAACTCCGATAAATATGTCTGCAGATATTAGACCTGGAAAGTTTTCGGTGAAATTGGAACTGTTTTTGGTGTCTAAACGAGTAGGAGCAGAGCGCATCGATGGTCGTTTATCACGACCTACTTTCGATCTTCTTATAGGTGATCCATATTTTTTTCCGATTCAAGGCCAAGTTTTAATTGAAATTCCATATTGACAGTTCGACGGCTGCCATTTTTTTTCTTTTTCATTTTTTCGCATTTGAACGCTTTTTTTATCGGCCGAAATCATTTGTGTAATTGAAAATGATGTTTGCGCGGGTGTTCGTATTCTGGGCATAGTCAGGCTTTTTGGATGGAAAACGGCTCAATTTAGAAATGGAGAGCGTTTTGGTCGAAGGCCACATTAATCCTGGAACGACTGCGTTTTCATAAAACTGCCATCTTGACGAAAAGATTGGCATTTTATGAGTAGGCTCGTGGTCGAATTAAAATTCGTCGTGCATTCGTCGAATCGTGCATGGCATAAGAATTGGCTGCAAATGGTTGCAGGAAACCAAAGGCCAACACCGTCTTAGGCCTATTTTATCTTGAAAATGAACATGTCGAATCGTCGATGAGAAGTCCAATGCAGCGATGTTACCCAACCTTAGTCATTTTTAATTGGTATAATTTTCTGAGGATTAACCAGATCGGCGAACAGTATGCATTTTGTGGTCGTTATTTATGGTTTTGATATAGCGCTTCATATTACCCTTTGCTCAGCTAAGCGCGGTCGTGGTAAGTACATGTATGTAGCCTTTGAAATTTAACAACGCTGATTATTCGATCAACGCGTGTTGACGAGCTATAAGACACGCTTATTCCAAGGCAGATATTGAACGGTGACCTCGAGCAGTTGGTTTCGCAACTGTTTTTTTTTTTTTCTTCTATAGGTTTTAAGGAAATTGAGAACTTGATGAGAATTTTGAGAAACCAGTACGAGCATACATAATGAGGGATTGCCTTTAGGTCTAATTAAGTCTAGTCGTGCGTCAATGTGAATCTCTTTAAAACAGGTGAAAAGGTTGCGCTCGTATAGCATGCGTAACTGCTGGCGCATAAAAACTACTATAAAATGTTATAAACAGTATATACATGCATGAGAAAGGCGGATAAAACCAGTCCTCGAGGATCCAAACCGACCAATTTCATCATAAAGAGTGATAAAGTATATTATACTGTAGGAATGGCCAACGAAACTATATACGAGCATAGGCGCATGCATAATTATGTCCATTTTTCGAATCTTTGATCTATTCGATAATGACAGTAAGATGACACGACGTGTTAACAAGTCTGAAGAGGCATCCTGTGATCCTGTCTACACCAGGGACTGGGGAGAGAAAGGACAGTAATGTTTCAACCATCCAAAATCGACTCCAAGTAAGGTGCACTTGCGCTTGATTGTATACCTT
This sequence comes from Ommatoiulus sabulosus, assembly GCA_034697705.1. Taxonomy (NCBI): domain Eukaryota; kingdom Metazoa; phylum Arthropoda; class Diplopoda; order Julida; family Julidae; genus Ommatoiulus; species Ommatoiulus sabulosus. The sequence continues at coordinate 12,879 of JAQGAO010004360.1, forward strand.
TTTCGAGGCTGTCATAATCCACGTGGTAGACAAAAATCGGATTTACGGATGATCCATGGGCATGGATAATTCGCTGCATTCTTTCCAATTTATGCATTCAGAAAGGTGATGTCGTCATGCAGATCCAGTCACACATTCATTTTAATGTATGTTAACTCGTTAATATAAAGCCTCTTTCCGTTTGCACAATTTCCGTCCATACGTTTTTACTGCAAACTGGACAACCTCATGCTTTTTATTAAGTTTTTCGGACTAAAGTCTGATGCCAAACTGTATAGACCTTGATTGTAATTACAAGTTTCATTTTATAGAATCGGGTTGGTGCATTAACGCTGCTTTCCCCAATACAGTAGATGTTCAATTTTGTAGAAATTGATATAGTGTGTATGCATACGTATAGCTAATAATTAGGCCCGTATACATTGATTCAGAAACTATACTACATTATTTTAAAAACGGGTTAATTAGCAAACAGCTAGACAACGCGCTCCATTGCAGCATTATTAACATAAATCAAATGTAACCAATGATCCGATTATATACGGAGTGGCCCAGAAGTCGAGATACTCCGATTGGTTATTATGAACATTGTATATATACACATGATGCGACAGTGCACATACTGTATGTATATGGTGCCCCTTTAACAACGCCGTGATAAGTTGATAACACCACGGTGTCAAACTTGTGACTTTATGCTATTATGCATTGTCTGCGGCTGAAGTTTCGGAATTTATGCGTTGACAGCCAGCCAGAGCTGGAGTACGCCTGTTTGCGATACGAAGGAGGAGACCGTTGTAAAGGTATATATGTTTGCTCATTTGCGTGTTTGCGAGTAATTCATATCTACATTAAACATTCATTCGTGGTATAAGGCCTTGAAATGAATAGCATTGGAGGAATCCCCGTGAATTCAGCTATATGGGTTGTTTTTAGGTTAATCGATGTTTTTTTTTCATGTTTTTTATTGAAAATGTTCGTTTTATTGTATGCGTATGCGAAGAAAATCTGCCTCAGAATGGGAACCAACAAGGAAACCTACTTTCATGTGCTCTTGTCAAAAGATTAGCAATGGTTTGCTACAGCTAATTGCTTGGTTAATGTATAGCGAACCCCAAGGCCAGTAATGTTCAAAAAAGGACATCAGGTATGCTACACGATAAGTAAAACTTTAGAAAATGAGATTGGTATAGGAAGTTTGTGGGTATTTCTCAAAGGATCATTTGAGAAATTTACGCTGGTGCTTCATGGAAACTACATGTACAGTATATTCTGGAATACGCGGAAACCACACAACAACTAAGAGCCATTTTACAATTGTTCTGTGATTCTCAACACCATGTAGAATATATACTTTTCTTAATAACATGTATTTTACAGGCATAATAAAGGCATAAAAATGCCTTAAATTATTTATCAGAATCGATAAACAAGCTATGCTATAGTGATCATTTTTCCAAAGTCTATATATACTGTACATGTACAAATTATAAGCCATGGACCACGATTCCATTTCATATGAAGGTAACTTAAATCATGGTCTTGGAAAAACAAATGCACTCTGAACTGACCATTCTAGAAGATTATTGACAAATGCAGATGTTATTGTCACAACATCTGTGTTGCAAGGGCACATTTTCGGATACATACAGGACCAAGCGAATGTTTTCGAACTATACATCTCATTTGCTTTAAAAGCGTCAAATAAACGTGCACCAAAAATTGTCTTGGCTTTTGGGTCTGCACGTACACCCTCCGTCTTTTTAGGCTAAGGTTACTCAGAATGTCGTTCCTTTAGGACGGGCCAACGGCCTTTTTGTATGCCTGTAGGTCTAACACAATGCCTATTTTTTATTTGGCAGATATCCAGTTTACAGTTGTATATAGTACAGTTAGTGTTTAGTTATGACGACGCGTTATACAAGTGACATTTTCAAATGGCGTAGGCGCTTGCCATTCTAAGCTAATTTACACATACAAAATCGCCCATTGTTGTTTTTGTTAAAATACCACTGGTTAATTCACGGCCGATTAAACCATTTTCTACTTTGTTAATCCGAGGTTAGTTATAGCCCCTGCATTAGTCAGTTCCTGCAACTGGTTCACATAATCATACTGGATGAGGCAAAAGACCTCGTATTGAAAATTTCCATAAAGCTCTTATGGAAGGATATCCTGTCAGTGTCACGGTTACATGTACCGATGTGAAATTTTTGAATTATTTGAAGAAAAAAAAACACCTTCTACAATATATGCGCTTCAGCCTTAATTTTTTATTTTTGCATCACATTAGGGGAGACCGGGGCTAGTTGTTACAAGGGTAAGTTGTTACAACACAGTTTAAAAATCAGGTAATAGGTGGAAACACTTGTCAACTTCAACCATAAAGAAGAATCATGTGATGAG
>JAQGAO010004361.1:0-15284 GCA_034697705.1 Ommatoiulus sabulosus
GCATGCGCATAATCGCGCTCCAGTGACGATTGCGTTACCGTAGCTTATTTCTACGCTATGCAATAACTCTCTATTGAGAAGCTGGCGCTTCGATGTTTACGTGAAAAATTGCTTTACAAATAAGAAAGAGCAGAGCAGAAATTCGAAAATTAAGCTTCTGTTCATTTATCGCTGCACAAATATATATAAGGAAACATACTTGGCTATGTTTACTTCCGGTATATGCAAGCGTGTACGAAAAGGAAAGCATAATAAAACTTGAAATGTATTAATAGTTAAGCGAATATTTACTTATTTAGAAACTGACGGTTATCAAACACAATCAAGTTCCATCGTTTCCTGCTGGAACACGCGGAACCAAGCGTCGCTCTCTTGTATACAGTACATGCATTTTTAATTAACCATGAAATGCAGCGAATTTTTAAGCCTGAGAATAAATGCGGATGAGGCATTTATTTCAGGAGTGACTTTCGAAATTTAGAACGTTAAGGGGCCATCCATAAAGGACGTCCGGAAAATTAAGGGAGGGAATATGTGAAATTGGGACACAGGCGGACGAAGGGGGGGAGGTTCAAGGAAAGTGGACGTGTCAACTTGTGCTTAAACTGTCATCAGTTTTATATAATAAATTGATTGCATTGGTTTTATTTTCTTGCTAGTGAAGTTATAGGCAAATTTGCTGATTTCTTCAGCTTACAAAGCCTGCATCAGCTATTAAATACATTACTGCCCCTGTATAGAGGAAGAGTTTATTTTGGCCTTTAAAACTGGATGGTTTGGTATTTTGTTAGGGGAAATTCCCTGTTCCCTATAATAATATTCTGTAGGTCTGTGGTTCACTAATGGTAATATTTTCAATGTAAAAATTTATAATGAACATATTAAAAATTGCTTATGTAATCAAGAAACTGTTTTCGAAATTGGACGGGACGTGTGGGGGGGGATGTGAGAGGGAAGGGGGGACTTACATAAACAGGACAAGGGCGGACAGGGGGAGGGGTCTAAAAACCTGGAAAATCACAGGACGTCCTTTATGGATGATCCCTAAGGCTATAAAGCTTATGTGATGAATACATGTACAGTATTTTAATGATAAATGTTAAACGGAATGCATTTACATTGTTGACAAATTGACTATGTGTTCTATAACTGGAAAATACATTTGTGTTTACGGGCAAATCCCTTTCAACTGAAATTCAACCGGAAGCTTGCGGGTTAAACAGTTTTTATATTAATAATGCATATTTGAAAGTCATACATTATATCTTCAAAAAAGGTTTTCAAGCGAGCAGATGAAGACGTAAATATTTCCAGAATGTTGGAATGCATTCTTCGTAAAGGACAGCAAAAGCCATTGGGATACTATCCCGGTATAGATCCTTCCTCCTCCCCACCCTCATACTTGGTTACGCTCTTGCTGGACAGTGCATTACCGTGTTCGGTTCAAGCCTATTACCAATGTTAATATTTCGATCCAGTTTCTGCGGGTTTCTTTTGTTTCGGGGCTTTTTGACAAATGGAAAGAAAACGCACGGGACTCGTAGTTGGAATCGTGTTTGCCACTGGTCAATATTTGAACAAGCGTTAAAGTTGGTGGACACGCGCATGCTTTGATTTCCAAGCCAAGAACAGCGGCGACTGTCGAGTGCATGACTGAAATGGAGGATTTTTGCTCGGATTGAGGAGGCGGACTACATATACAAGGCGTGTATTTCTTATTCCGATTCACAAAATATACTCCCGGTCAAGCTATATGCCTCGGATTCGTAGTTCTTCACAATTTCTCGAGAACTGAGGTGGATCCTTTATGGCTGCGTGCCAGCATCTTCAATTCCTCCCAATGCAATTCCTCCTTTGGCAATCTCGCCGAGTCAACACGAGAACGAAGTTTTAACTTCATTCTGGTCATACACGCGTAATAGTGTGAAGGGACCGAGTGTCTTTTTATTGACTCTGACTTCGTGTGGCGTCTATTTTGTGCATTAAAAAGAGCTGGATCAACCGCGTCTCGGGTTCCAGCTCAAATATTTGACAGCATCGGGAAAAAGGAAAAGGAGAGAAGACGCGGTTTACCTATAGATGAACGCATCGCGCGCCGACGCCATCTTGGTGCCCTTTTCTATCCCCATGGGAGAGAACATGTGTTTAAAAACAAAAGCCCACGAAAAAAAACTTGGAACGAATATAACTTTAACACTCACTCGAGCGCTCGCATCAGGGGAGGAATAGAGACACGAATTAAACCTGCAGAATTTATTTCTTCGGTTGCAAACCGATCAAGGTTGTTTCTTGCTTTTGAGTTTCGGAGCATCACTGGTTGGAAATGGCATTCTGGAAGCTCCTTTTTACTGAGAATAATGAGATCAGCCGTTCGATTGACATCGTTTTCACATTTTCGAGTATTTTCTGCATGTACTTTCTATTGAATGAAAGAGTAATTTTCAGGTTATGCTCATAACGAAATATCAAAAATCGTCAAAATGGCGAAAATGAATTAAGTTTTGACATTTCGTTATTATCTTAAAACTATATCTGTTACTCGAAAGTAAATTTCATCTGAAGTTAAGCCAGGTTTCTATGCAGGTATACTTTCCATTTTCGTATAACAGTTTTATACAGTTTTTTTACCTGGTTTGTCTAGCTCATGCTAATTTTATTCTCCCAATAAAAGTCCAATTAATGACGCAATAGCGTCGTTGCCGTTACTTTAAGCCTTGTTAAAGGTGTTTGATGACTCATAAAGTAGCTTTAACGAACCCATTACTTTAATCTCCCCAATTTTTTCTATAAGCTTTCGCCTCCATTGCATCACCGTGGTCAAATAAAGCCAAACTATATCGTTAGTCTACCGAATTTTTATGTTCAGGAATAAGCGTTAAATAAGTATTGCTAGCTTGCTAAGCCAGCCTTTTAAAAGTAATTTCCTATTTACAAGCTCGTGTTTCTCGTACAGTATGATTGTTAATATTGGATGTCAAGCACTGATGCAGATGCTTTCTTGGAGATTTCCCCCCCATAATATTCACCTTCCCCCATCGTGCATGCATCGATACCCTTATTTAGCTGGATGGCGTTTCACGAACTTTCCTCCTCATTATTTCAGTATCCTTTTATTTTTTTTTTGCCAAATATTCGTCCACCCTCTACGCAAACTCCTCTCTCCAATCACCCTCCCCGTGATTCCCATTAACGATGTAAGCCTGCCTAGATCACTCACTCGCGATTTTAATTTTGATACAAAATGAAAGCAGGAATGCTTATTCGAGCGACTTTGTCAACTTTCGCACGTTAGAATGATGGATGAGGTGTCGACTATACGGACACTTCCTCACACACACATGCACACACAGGAGGGGAAAATGGCCGTTAATATGCAAGCTTTATACTAGAAATAGTGCGGATGTCGGTCTCAAATGCAAAGGGATTTTACGAGGTCAGAAAGCACTTCTTACCGAAAAATGCAAAAACTAGAAATTAACAATAAGCCTATGATTGATATCGAATCAATTTAATCCTTTGTGAATCAGTCCATTTCAAGACCTCACATCGATTTCTTTTGTTAGACTTCATGCACTTCGACTGAGGCAGTTAAATTCACTTGGATTTTCAAAGGTTGAGGAACACGGGTGAGGTGAGGAACTAAACCATATACAGCATATGCATGCGCCAGTTTTTTAATATCTTTCAAAACAATTTTGAAAGGTATTACAAGATGGAAAGAGAGAAATTATTGCAATTATCTCGCAGTTTTGGTTGCTTGACAACTACCAACTTAATGTGTAAAGGAAACCATCGTTTGGTTCGTTGCGATTTCAGTTTTTTATCGTATTTACCCCTCCTACATGTAAATCAACTGTCAGCTACAGAGTTGAAGCACGGTTTTACTGTGGTTGAAGTAAGGCTATTTTTAGTTGGTTTCACGGCAGCCAGGTGGCGCCACTTCCTTACGTTTGTTGTTTACCCTGAATTTCCTCGTGGGACATCTGACAATGCGGAGGTAAATGCTTTACAATTTTTGTTCAATGTACACATTTTCGCACGGAAAAGTGTATTTTGTCTAGTTTAACAGCTTATGCTTTAGCTAATCGATATATCTACCCAGTCTGGGATGCTTTGACTAGTGCCTTGACCACTGAGCGAACTGACCGTTACCGGCGTTTTTTCGAACCTGTCAGTTTTTACGAGCCGTGTTTTCGCTTGCATTTTATTGAGTAGTGGCCAGTTGTATAATGTTACAGAACTAAGGTCAGTTATCGCAAATGGAGAAGTAATTTTATTATTATAATCTCATTACTATTTGAAGAATGTGCTTTTTTAAGTACCCAACGACCAGGTATATGATATCAATATACCATTGGTGTTCCCGCATTGTAATTGGCCACCAGAGGCGCTGGTACAATGTTTTCTTTCCTGGAAAATTCCTTTGAAAATGTAATGACTATTACACCTAATTTTCTACTTAATGGACATTGTGCTTTCTCTTCTCGGCGTGATTATTACTCTAGTTTAAAATAATGTTAGTTTATAATAATTTTACTAAACTTGGTCATGACATTGTTCTAGTAAAATCATCATCCATGGTAAAATGATCCCAAATACATTCGCACTATTTTATGCTTTTATGAAATTCCCCATTAAAGTTAACAACTGTAAACAAACGGTAACAATTAGCGACAAAATGCTTCCTTGTTCCCTCCTGTGTGGACGTCGCTTTTGGTTAAACTATTTATCACCTACATTTGGCTATTTTGTGGCAATGGGTTACATTTCAAGATTCAAGCGCCACCTATAACACATTATGCGCGCACATTCTATCAGACAATTTGAGGTTTTGAAACGTCTGTTGTCAAAAGTCGATCTAAACATACTGTGATCTAAATTTCACACATCACGAGTATCCATATCCACGTGCACTTTACTCAAAACATTCTTTTAATATACAGTATAAAGTAAATTTTCATCCTTCTTATTAAAATACAATTTCTGCTTTCATACCGTTATTAGTACAGCCTATTTAATATGTAAGCATTAAAATATGCTACAAAAAGTTTGTTTTCAGATGTCAAAATGTATGAGCATTCCAATCAAATTTCAAAAAATCATCGCTGAATTTATTACATGTTAGTAAGCATTGAACAAATAAGACCGGATCGATTGAAGTACACTCATTCAATAAATAAATTTGACATTTATGTCCCATATACAACTCTAGGGCATTTCTCTATATTAAATTCGCTTTTTTTGCAAATTTAACATAGTACCAGGAATGGCGGAGAGATTTCAGATATTTTTAAGATCAGGTACAATACAAATAAACCGATCTGAACTTCCACAACATGTGACGAAATGCTAACCTGACTTTTGGCTGAAACAAACCTGTCGCAAACGCTATAAGAAACTGCTTGCATTGTCAAAACGTTATACTGTATTACCATGTGGAATAGTTCGATAATTCTGTTCTAAACCCCAGCATCATTTAGCAATGCGAAATTCTATACTGAAACAATTCTACATGAAACTAATTCAAAAATTCAATCTTTCCTAATATTTTAATGTGCACATAAGCAGCAAGCGTCTAGCTGGAAATTGGCAATTTTATGCAAAGTTTTAATTTAAGCGATATTTCGCTCAGGATTATAGCATATTCGCAACAGTACATTTAACTGCATCGTAGTTGTTAATACTTACGATTGTTAATACCACTCCTCTGTTGTACAATGTATGCAAGTTTAGAAAGGTATATTTTATAGTTGTTATGGCATGTATTACCTTAGTTGCCTCGGGCGTCGTTAAATAACCCACTCCGTACAACTTTATGTACTTAAAACTTTCCAGAAAAGCATAATAAGCGTTCATTCTTATTTGCACGCCAATGCAATGAAAATGAAAGCAATGGATCTATCTCGTCATAATTCAGGGCAGATCGATTCAGAAAGTTACAAATCCCAACCAACCGAGGTATTTATTATTGTTAGATTTTCAGTTAGGTTTTATGGGCAAGATTACCCTGCCCTGCCTTTTACGTTAGTTTGCACGTCAAGCTCAATTACCCGCAATCCCCTCGAGCCCCTCGATCTCCTTGCGTTTGCAGCATAATCTAAAGTTAGTTTGAACATAATTAATCCCAATTGGAAGAAAGCGTAATTTGAAAGGCCATCCACGCTTCTGTTGCTACTGTAAAATTCGTAGTACAGTGTATGTTTAAGCAACCGCGGTTCATAAATTCACACCAGGTGAGTACGGCATTTACGAGTGCAGCGTATAGGTCGTGGTTGTTGCTGGAATTTTCATCCAGGATGATCTGTTTATGGATCCTAGGGGATGAATCCGCCGAGCAATAATCCCAACAGAAGTACAACATCAGCTAAAGCATTTACGTTTTTAACGCAATTCTCACGAAATGCCTCTAAATGCAACGGTTGATACGGCGAAGTGCTTTTATCTCGCCAGTTTTTCAGCGATCGATGCTGTAGTCTTTCGCACATGGTCAAGGGATTCTTTGGACCCTTTTTGCCCACGAATGCGCCGATGTGAGCAAAAGCGTTATAAAACTTTTAAGATCTGGTCGTTTGCCGGATCGGCTTCGGAACTTTAGGTCCTGTTTTATTGCCAAACATGAAAAGAAATTTCATCGGTGAATTAAAAGGAGTAAACAGTTAAGGTGCCGTTGTTTCCTGAAAGCTGTTAAGGCTGAGCAGTGGGAGGGTTATACGATGTCTTTTTTCTGGAATTTCCAACACTTTCCTGGAAATCATCCAGCACGCGAAAATGGCAAAAGACACTGGCGAGACGTTGAATTCCTGATTTTATTACCTGAAGGATTGAAACATCTCCCAGAATCATAATACCAACAATGGCAACATTTTGGAAGAGCCAATTGAACCTTGCGAATACAATAAAGCACGTATTCAAGAGTAATTTATTTGTTCGTTTCCTAAATTTATAGGAGATTACGATTCAAAATGTCAATTTACCAATGCACAATATGCAAAATTACGTAAGAGCCGGTATCACGTGAGCTTTTCATCGAATCATCGACTAAAAGAACGTATCTCATGTAATTTTTGCCTGTGTAATCTGAATGGAATGAATGAAAAGTCACGTGATACCGGCTTAATGACGAAATCTACATAAGGTTCATAGTCGCTTCGTATAGAGCGTTAATTAATTCGTTAATTATTCGTTAATTAATGCAAAATACTGTACGTAAAATAACTAGGCCTAATGTATTAACGAAAAATGCAAGAGACAGTAGGCCTATACATTGTAGTGACAATTTTGAAACCGAAACACAGTGCGCCAGTCTTTTCGAAAAAATACATGCTATATATCTTTGATTCTTCAAGTAAGCATTAACTGGGGGGGGGGGGAGAAGGGGAAATGTATACATGTAATTTATTTTAAGGTTTTTATCTATGACCCCTCGCTGAATTAATATGAATGTTTCGAGGGTTTAGTGGTGTGCTTGTTCAGTTCCCCGGCTCTTGTTTAGCCTATTTATTACTCGTGTCTTATGTTATTATTACTCGTTTCAGATGGGAACTCGAATTACTGCCACCACCTTGCATTTTACGGATAAATCGTTTACGGGAGTGCCTCGCCTTTTGGACGACCTGCAACGCTTGGCAGATGACCACGAGTCGGCGGACATTGTTTTCTTCGTCGGGAGAGAGGACATTCCCGTGTATGCCCATCGCCTCATCCTCATGGCTAGGTAAGCGACAGTCTGAAGTGCTGGCCATTTTTGGTATTTCCTTCTCCCTTCTGGACGTTGCGGCGACGTGACCACTCCAGTGAAATGTTGCCAATCTGCATTCCCAGAAAAAAGTATGCTTAAGCAATTTTCCAACCGATTGGTCAGTAATGCCAAATCGCAGTTGGAAGCACGATGTTTACGTCCGCGATTGTTTTACTTTGGAGTTTTACAGCCTTTTATGTCCGACTGACTGCACTGACCATCAAGCTCCTCGCGATATTGTCCATCCACTCGCCTCTCTCTCTGTCTCACTCCTATTTTAAATCTCCGTTCTGTTCTCCGTAATACTCGTAATATGTAAGCTTATGCTGCGTCTGAAGAAAGATGAAAACAATTTATGTCATCGTAAATATAAAAGGATCGAAGACATTTCAACATGTAGGATATATCTCTAAAATATTGCATTTGAAATGTGGGCTGGGGAAGGAAGACTGGGAAAGTAGCGTCGTCCACCCGCGCCCGTACGTAACATCATTCAGCACTCAGGTCCAATAACTGGTGGTGACAAACGCGGTACTGTCGCTATTTCCCCCCATCAGTCTCCTTTATGGGAATATCGATGGAAATCCTGCGTGTCCTACAATACTGTTCTGGGACCAACTCGCAGACGTTATGCTTGATGCGCTTTCTGTGTTCTGCCAAATTTAATGCTCTTTTGGAGTTTCGATTGGGCAAATACCATTTGTGTTGGATGAAAGCGCGAGAATTCATCTTTTTTGGTTCACCCGGATTTCCATATATCCTCTATTTCTAGGCCTACTTTTTATGTTGCTTGAATTCGATTTTGCAACCTAAGCTCGTTACACGCGCCATCCAATAAATCCTTTTTTTGGACTTTTCTATCATTTTCGGGTAAGGCGCAACTTTCTTCCTTCACAAAACTTGATGCAGTAGATGGCGATGGCATCTAAGGTAAGCCTTCTTATAAGCTTTCAGCTTGACACTAGTAGCACCAGAAAACTGCACCTGTAACTCCGCGGAAAAACACTAGTTTTGATGGATATGGGGAAAACTGTCAATATGGCAGGAAAAGTTATCAAATTTATCTAAAGAATGTCTCACAAAAGCAGGTATTTGCATTATTCTCCACAAACTGCTTGCAGCTAGAGCAGCTTGATTGTAGTAGAAAACCTTTTATGCGACAACACCAAGATTGCTGTCTTAACCAGCAAGTGGCTAAAAGTAAAATCGATCAATCGACGCAGCTTTGTCAGACGTTTTTAGTATGACACTTGGGTCCTACCACAGTTCACAGACAAACGATATCGAGCGAAATAAAATCGAAACGAAATACCACGTTTGGTTCGTTAATTCGTTTGTGCAGTGATGAGATTCTGCGCATGCAGTGCAGTTTTTGCGACGATGCATGGACGACTCCCTCTCTTGTCATTAGACGTGTGGTGGCAGTGGCACCCTGTACCGCACCGTAGGGATTCGGTGCGCTTTGTTTGCGTAACCATTGAAAGCAATTAGGTTCATCACGTAATGTTATGCAAATGATACATAAATTGGCTGACGATGCACCCGCGGCGGAATGGGTAAACAATAACCGAGTAGATTTGAGATTTCCCGAAATCCCTCGTTGCCTAGCAAATCTGATATTGAGTCGAGATAGAGGCCTATACGAGGAACGAACGGTTGTGTCGGGCTCCTTAAAAAGGTGGATCAATGAACGGTTTTCGCTTTTTCCGTTTCAAGGATTTTGCTTTTATTTTTTCTTTCTTGCATCGACAGACAACAACGGCAATTCCATCCGGCATTCATGGCAAGATGCACTCGAGTTGTTTGATTATAAAGAAAACGAAAGATTTGCATAAACAGCATTCATGGCTGGCAATTTTTTTTTTCAAATTTCATTTGTGATTTGCATTTGAAATGGGGATTTTAAAAGTTATATTGAATCGACGGGAGGGGAAGGAACCTGAATAAATACATTCGGGCTGGGTGTTGACTCGAGTGTGGGGATGCCAGATGACTCGTCCGCCTATTTTCAGACGATTCGTAGATGGCACTGATGGACGAGACACGTCTCAATTCGTACGGCGCACGTGGAGTAATAAAGTTTTTGACGTGTTTTTCTAGGAGTAAATAAACGGAAAATAACTGCAGCCTCATCGTTTTATTGTCCGTCTGGTTTTTCTAAAGCATTTTCCTCGAGTTTTGCAAACGCTTCAGCTCTGCTTAACTATTTTAATTTCTTCCTACTCCCACCCGCCTGTATATACTTGCTCAGCTTAGATGGGCGCATATTTTCTTTGGCCATCGATAACTAACTTTTAATTTTCTATGGTTCTCGAAGGCTCTGATACCCAATGTTTTCTAAAGTGAAATTTCAATCTTTGTCACTTTCATCCGAAAAAACAACAACTAAGGATGTATATATTTCTGAAACCATTCCCTATTTGAAAGTAAATTCTGACAATTCGAGTGAACAAATTCAATTTCTGAAATGATAACAATCGCGGATGGCAGGAGACTTCCTCGAAATGCGAATGAATAATTTCTACTTCGAGGAAAAAAAAAACTTATTTGGGTGTGAGTATTATTAAATTTCAAGCGATACTTACGCCATATTTTACATTGCATATAAAAATGTATTGGGTTTAGTTAATACCATCGTAAGGTGCGTCTTAACACTGTATATAACCCCTAGATCAGCAGTTTTAATTCACAATAGCGTTTTAACGAAGGATTTTAGCTTCCCAATGTATATTTTTCCTTGAAGTATGGTTCGTATAAATTATACTACAGGTGTATTCTTTTTTCACAACATTTTGAATTTTTATTTTTTTTTTTAACATGGCAAAATTCCAAAATTTGATATCACAGACGATTTTGGAATTTAGATTTTCAATTCACTTAGATTTTGGACTCTTGCCATGCTTATTTATTTATTTTTATTTAAAGAAAAGGGCGAATTGAAAAAAAAAAATAATAATAGGGTCATCCGGACGAGCCCTACTTCAAGGGGAAAAGAAATCTGGAAGTTATAATGCGTAATTCGTTATTAAAGCGATACAGTGTAAGGTTGCGAACACATAGAATGCTTACTTTCGACCGCATACAATCGATGGCTACACTTTTGACTAATAGTGATCTGTGTGCCACTCTGTCATAAAAATCTGCTTCCAGATTTCCAAAAAAGAATGTTAAAAACATTCTTGAAAGCTTATAAGCGCTTCTTGTAAGCTCAGCTTGTCTCAGCTAAGCTTTCTTTGCAATGCGCGCCCTCATTTAAAACGCGTGTCGCATTCTTATCCGTCTTGGTGGCGCTAGTGTACACCGAGTGGTAGGCGCCTGCAATAAGCATTCTTTGTGCTCGCACCCTAAAACAACCTTTTTCCCATTTCGGGTACTGGGCTTTACACCGCCTTAAGTTAATTTTCTTTTACGTGGGTCCTTCTGGTACATCTTAACGCGTTTTGCTTTTGCTCCGTTCTTCGCATGCAGGTAGGCCTACATATCATTATCTATTTCCAATTTTCTTTTTTTTTCTTCTCGAGTATGACATGTCGAGGGGCGAAATGTTATGAGCATCGTGCTGCGCTTTTATGAGCTGCTAACTTCTAGACCAACATTTAGCTCAGGGTCTATGCCTATGTTTTCCACACGAGTTTCCTCTCGTCTTCGTCGCTCCACTCCAAAATAAGCTTCCATATACGAATATTACTTCGATGTTGGGCAGATGTCAGGACTCCATGCGAGTTGGAGTCACTCGACACATCATTCGAGAAGTTTCCGAGCATCCACACTGACGTCGTGCGCCTGTCATTAATCACTCACGCTCGATCCATTTCGATGGATCATTTTATTTGATATAATTATGCGCGGACCTCCGTGCCGGCAAAAAGGGGTGCGCGGTGGCGAATCGACGCATGCACACTAGAAGTTCGCACCGAAGTGCGGTGGGCTTGGCAAATGTGTGCTGCGGGGGACGGGCAGGATCGATACGGATCGAAAAATCAATGGAAATCATAATGGATATTTGGAAAGAATGTCAACAAAGGAAGGTGTAATTGAGGTGGAAGTGAAGCTAGTTGAGATATGCAAATTGTTGTTTAGGGGCACATTTGGGGTTTATATCCGGCTATTATGGAGAAGCGGAACAGTTCATATTGCACGGAGGATGCTTCGTGATTATCTTGCCCGCCACGCGGGGAATTCAATGGGGAAATTGCATTGCCAGACGACTTGCCGAATTGCTCCACATTCAAGGAAGCTGGACAGAAGCTGCGGTTCTTAGGCTAAATTGTGTCGGAGATTTAACCCGCTGTTCGCCATTTGCAGCATGGGAATTTCATTTCGTACATTACTGTAGCTTACTTGAAGGTAGTCTTTTTGTTGAGCTTTTTTTTGTACCGGCGGGATCTGGTTGTGCTGCTGTAAAATGGCACTCTGCAGAAATAAATCCAAAGAAAATCATGGCAAGGTTTGGTACGTATTTTGTTTGGAATGTCGATGGCTTTTTCAAAGCTATAGAACGCTGTTTCTATTTGACATGCTATCATGTTGGTATAACATTTCAAGGACTCCTGCAGTCCTATTTCAAAATAAGACATTACACCAATGACATTAGTTCACGGATGCAGAAGGCACTGCAGTTCATCTGCAATAAAACTATCTGATAATGTACATGATAAACTTCAAATATTGGTTAATTACACGACGGTTTTCACGGTAATGTTTATGTAATTTACTGTATTGCAGCTCAAATATCGGAATATCGACGCTCTCTATATAACCGCTATTTTCATTTAAAAAGTGTACCTATGTTATGTTTTTCATACTTGCTTCAGTTGTAATTTAATGCAGATCTGCCCGAATGCTCAGCGGAGTAAGTTCAGACACTAACTGGAAAAGTAAAAAGCGAACAAAAAATAATGGGCTAATCGTTGGCTGGGGATATCTTTTTCATTTTTCAAAAAAATCCTACCGTCAATATTTCTCAAATTATCTACTTGGGAATATCAAATATTCTGCAAAAAATATGAAAGTTGCAAAATTGATGGATGCTTGAATTCGAAACTCTGGAGACATTTCGATAAAAAATAAGATTTGCTGCTGTTTTCATACCTGTAAAGGGCAATCGCCTGGGTGGGTTCACTGGTTTATTTACGCGCTCGTAATTCCCAGACGCATCCCGTATTTTTGGCTTTGATTAATTTTTAAAAATTTATGATTTCCAGAAGTGAGCTGTTGGCAGTTTGTCATGACTTCATAGCTTTCACACATCATTTTGCGGCAGTACGATGAAAACATGCGCGGGGCCGCCCCTGTGCTTAAATGCAAATGGAAACATCACCCTGACATGTACAATTAGCCTAGTTCTGGATGAAATGGAAAAATCCCTCGCTCCATTTGCCTAACACTGATGCATCTCCCCTTCGTGCGTACAGGTTTTAGACCTTTCACCACGTTATGTTGTTTGAAAATTGCATTAATGGGATGACTCCCCAGTGATTTTCAATAATTTGGCAATAGTCGTGCAGGACTAGAGGCTTCCTGCAATGCAGACGGCGCCACCGCTCATCCCCAAATATTCAACTTTGAAAATTTCTTATGTCGATTTTAGAAAAATTTACAAGTGACACTGAAAACCACGGCATACCTATGTGTTCAGACGATTTACAGAACCATGCACATTTAGGTACATGATACATGTGTGTGGTGAATGTCGGACTCCAAAACTGTAAAACACTATAACCTCTTTTCGGCGACCGAAATTGATTTGTGAAATTTTTTGTTGAATGAATAAATGGCTCGTATAGTCTATGCAAAATTTATTCTTCGAGCTCGTAAAATCATGAGGAAATGAGTTTTATTGGAGAAGAATAAGATTTTTAGATCAAATTTCTCAAGAATTTCATGCTTTTAGACAAAGCTTATGAGTTTATCTCAGCTATAAATGTTGAATCAATTCCCCGTTCCTCACCCAATGCTTTGGAACTAAACGCTTGAAGTTTCTCTCGGTGACAATGAGTCACTTGGATTATTGTAAAAACTGCAATTTTAAATTTTCTGCTTCAAATGGTTGATATCTTTTGGTAAATGGCCTTTTTCTGAGAATTTGAGCATCGTTTTGCTGCATATTATTCCGTTTTTCTTTATCATTATATCCATGGCTTTATTTCAGTTTTCAAAGTGTAAACCGAAATTTAAAGAGCTATTGCTGCCTTAATTCATTTTAATTGGTTGTCATTAAACTTGGAACACAGCAATCTCTTACTCAAAACTTCAGTGTAACATTGAAAGAACAAGACGCTCATGGGTGTGATTGCAGATGTGCCTTTCGGGACATTGAAGACAATTTCCGGGATACGGTGTACTTTCACCGAATTAATTCTCGGTGACCGATGGTAAATGTAGTCAGTAACGCTACCCGTGTATTATACCCTTCTCATAAAATCGTACATGGCCCTGTCAACTCGACACAATTTAATATATGCCTTGGCGGCAGATGCACAAAGGAACTTGTCGCCACTCGTCAAAGCGTTTCTTCATTGGGGTTGGCCACAACATTTCGTGTTATGAATTTTGAATGGCTCTCGAGCATTTAATTGAAGGCTAGGCAGAATAGTTTGTCGTCAGCGCGGCAAATTATTTGGGAATTTTAAAAACGAGATAATGGTCGACATCCCGGTCGATGGCACCTCGAGTGGTTTTGCATGGAGTGGACACCAGCGGCATTGTATCGATTCCTGTTGAGTTTCCTCCGACGCAACAAGCGCCGAGGCTCGCCGAAGGTTCTACCATCGATGCTATTCTCTGCCCAATTCACTTAGGTGCACTAGCTCTCCCCCAATTGTTCCTTTTTGTGTCCTTTGTGCGCCTACGCCGATGCTTTTGTTGTTTTTTTTATATCAGCAACTCCGAATGGTCGAATATCTGCCGATGACAAATGATGCCACGCTTGTCGTAATTCCAGTTGGAGTGCGGCTGGCATCCATCAAAGATCGGAAGGGACAAAAAATGCAGTCGTTCCTATGACGACTCTTGTTGAGACGAGGCTTAGCGCCACTCCAACGTGGTCCTAATGCGCCAATCCGATTGCACCTTCCCTTTCTGTTCGGCGCTCGTTCCGTTGGCCCTCTATTGATTTTGTGCGATCGATTCGACCTACCTGATGTTAGCGAGGGGTCTCTGGTAGGTTCAAAGAACTCGTTGCGAGGCTCTTGGAGAAAGCCATTCCGGAGGAACTTCGCCGAGAAGGCGCAGGGGCTAGATTCTGCTGCAATGCAAAAAATGGACTAAGTGCATCCATAATTAATACAATTATAAGATGGATTTCATTGTCAAGGGAACTGCCTTCAAAAATTGGATTTCTGTCCTCTTCGATGAAAATGATGGCGTTGGGGAAAAGGATAAAAAGAATTTGTTGGCTATGCTCGGGACTAGGGGAACATCCTTAAATTATCAAGGGGGACCAGTTATTGCTTTGGAAATGAGCGATCGATTGGCAGTTAAATTTAAATAAGGAGAAATGTGTTGTGATGCGTATTTCCCGTAAAAAGCTTGCTCATTCTCCTAA
>JAQGAO010004362.1:0-15283 GCA_034697705.1 Ommatoiulus sabulosus
CTTGACAGTATTGACGGAGGCAAGCTGGACATCACCCAAACGATATTTAGGAGAATGAGCAAGCTTTTTACGGGAAAAATTAAGCTAAGATCTAACCATTACTTTAATTTTGAATGCTCAGTAAATTACCAAGTTTTAGCATTACAGGTATTGTATTTGGCATCCTCCTATTGAATTAAAATGATCAATCGTCATGTAATCTTATACATGTACGTGTATATCTTAAGTGCATCAAAATTTGCTTATTAATACAGAAATTATAGTTGGTGATTGCAGTTCTGTAATTGCAATACAGTATTTAGTTGGTTTGGATCCTTATATATAAGGGATGCATTTTTCGTTGTAAGCCTACATGACCCTCACCTGTGAAGATGCATTTGGCTAACCATGAGTAGAATAGGTTATTCGTTACCTTAGGATTAATGGAATAAAAAACTTATCTGATGCTCCAGAAATTTTATCTTTCATGAATTTCTGATGAGCTTGGCCTCATGGCTGCTCCTGTAATTAACAGTCACGATTCTGTATCGGGGATTGTTAACTCTCGTTGTTTTTCCTAATCTCGATTAGAATCTGGCTAAGCGCAGGTAGTAAAATTATAATGCATGCATGCATTATTCAAAATATGGTGTGTGAGACTACATGTATTTTCACTCGATTAACTGTTTCACTGTTATTCACAATCAGCTTATGACTTAAAAGAATAGTTCGGATAATAGACATTATGATAAATTCCATGCAATTGTAAGAACTTTTATTATGTTATTTATTTAAATTTAATTTAGAATACAATTTAAGTAAATAAAATTATACAAAACTCGTATGAACGCAACGCAAAAAAGCATCTTAGTTTGTCAATGAATGTATACGGGTATTTTAACGTCTGACTTTGACTTTGTTTCATCTTAGTCCAATGGTGCATGTTTGTCGATCTTTGTTTACTCACAAATAGACTATTATGGCCAAGCCAAAGCTTTGGAGAGATTCCTAGACTTTTTTTTGACCATGAGTGATTTTGAAGAGATGTCGTTTTATTTCGCAAACCAGCATGTTAATCGCTGTATGCTTTGGACTGCGTGTACATGTTTTTACTTTGATATTGAGCCCAAAATGGCCTCTTGACAAATTGACCTCTTGACCAACCAGCCTACAACCTTTCCAGAGAGGCGGTGTTGATAATTGCTTCAGTTTTTCTAGTCGCGCATGTGCTCATATCTAGATTAAACTGTTATCGTGTAAGCAAGTAATCTACATTTTGCCGTACTCGCAACGCTCGCTTATACACGACACGATAATTGCTGATGATATCTTAATTTACAACGATAAGCATATTTGGGCATAATTTCCTAATGAAATGAGATCTTCTAGTTTCATATTACTCGAGACTTCTCTTTACCTGTATTATTTATACAGTAATGGCAATTTTCTGCGTGCATTGTACATCCTGGTTCATTAAGATGTATAAATCCAATATGCCGCTGTCCCACTTGTATAGAGTTCACCACCTCCCAATTTTTTTAATATAAAAATGCGCAGAAACCAACCTTAGATAGAAATAAGCACCTTTAGTTTTAATTTTGAAAATAATCGCTGCCTTATGTGAATTCATGTTAATAGATCTACAGGTAAGTAGAGGTATCATGTCCTATACTTGGCCTTTATTAATTAAAGCATGTTGCCCCAAAAACGAGTGCTCAAATTTATGCAAAATAAGGGCACTCAAGCAAAGGTGCTGTAAAAAAATGCTGCTCTAGTATGTTTACGAGCACACTGTGCTATAACAAATGTATCACATTCCCCCCATACCCTCCATTTGAACGTCAATAGTTTTTTTTATCTGAAAATGCCAGGGTTCATTTAGAAATTTTAGACACATGCAGCACTGTGCATGCAGGCAGCAGGCGCATTCGTTCCATATATCATTTTGCATTATTCTTTTATTTAATTATTTATTGTGAGCTAAACGAGAAAATTCACACAACTTTTGATTTCCAGCGGCAAAACAGCATCAAAATATTTACTTTCGGATATAAAATCTATTCACGGATAAGTGATAGTATATATCTAATGGGGCATTTTCTTAGTTTTTAGAATGATGCTCCTTATTAGCGTCACGATTCTGATTCATGTACCCCACAACACGCCCGCAATGTAAACCAAATCACATTAGCCAGGCCCACGAGCTGCGTGGCGCCACATGCAAGTTATCTTTTAGGTAGCATATCTCCCGAAACTGATACATGCCACCTGACGGAAATTTGCAGTACAGTATACCTGTATACTGGACATGCATTTCGACTTTTTCGTTAACAAACTTTTATTCCAAGCACCATTGTCTGGTTAAAAAGTCGCACGTAATAAGGCAAAGATTTATTGATTCAAAATTACATTGCTTATTCCATGTTGAAAAAGTGATGCTTTGCTTACTTCCAAAAAAACCCATTTTGTTTCAAAAACTTAATATTGTTTCCCCCTTCTCATTTTTGACACACACTTTATCCAAACCTTTGCTGTTTTTCCAGCCAACCAGAGCGCTGAATCCATTAACGCGACTTTCTGGGCGAGCAAATTGTGGCTAGCTGCGGTAATCGTTCATTTGCGTATCCTTACCCGAGTACCCTGCCGTGCGCATATTTGCAGACTATTATCTCTGTGTGATATATATTCCGATAGGAGTGCTTAGCTCTTTTATGATTTTATTTGCCTTTATAAGAGGTTACAGACCCCAGTTATACCGCTCTATGTATTATATCTTAAGTCCTTTGCATACGAGTTTAAATCTACTGGAATTCTTAGTGAAAATGTGTGGCATTAATCTACGACATCTCTATTTATAAGCCTTTTAACCCTTGATATTTGCTGTTCCACAGATTTTCACTATCATTAGGGATGAACGACCTGCCAATTTTCAACACGTACATTTTTCATTGACATTGAAAACAAAAAAGGTGATAGACCCGATTTGATTAACAATTAAGTGAAAGTTTATACCCCTATCATGCGTGCTAATGAAATTTTTATGTAAAAGATGCGTTTTTTGTTGTTGTAATTAACCAAACATCCAAAAGGAAATTCGCCTGAACGATAGCCGCGGATGACCACGAACTCGAACGCTTTCCCCTTCATTATTTTCCTGCTTCGTCATGCATTTTTCCCACCTTTTTACGCACACCCTACCGCCATTTTCCGACGGGAACACATTGTTTTAGTCGAGGTGGAGTGGGACCACTATTGTTTTAAACTTGGCACCGCAAATCCGTTTCGCTTTTATTAAACGCCATTGGTTTCCAGCGAAATTTTTGACCCTGTGATCCCCAATGTTAAGGGCTACTTAGTTTAATCGATGATGCACAAGCATGCTTCTTATCGCCACCGCTCCCCTCTTTTTTTGTTGTTATTCACCATCACCGGTGATTATGATGCAGAATGGTGGCAATGGTCTTCTGCATGGTAAATAGCACGCTGAATTGTAATTCTATTAAATTTTAAGGTACATGCAGTTGGAAATAAAATAGAAATTAATGAATGCAAATTTGCCGGGCGTTATCCTCACAACGTTTTTTCCTATACACATACATAGGTAGTTGCATTTTTTAGAATTTTTTATATTGGTCATAAGATATTCATATTTGTTGTTAACATTGTCGATACAACTTATCATATTTCAATAACTATAGTTTATGCTACGGTTATTATGTAAACGACAAAACATGACAATCGTTCATTTACAGTTAGTTTTCATAAATTAGGAAAGTTATTTTAAATACGCTTTAAATTTGAATCATGGAACATGCTTGATGAAATTATCAGAAGTGATTTTAATCAAAATGTTTAAGTATTTCAAGAGTTACGATTGTCTCATTTAACTGCAGACTTCGTAATCAAATTTGTCAAGATAAATGCAATGTACTTAACATGGAAAAGGTGCTTGATGAGACGTGTCATCACCAGTTCAACCTTCGTATGATATTTTGGCGGTAGGTCATTTAATTAGCAAGTTTTACGGTCGCTTATTAATATATGATTTTGGTTTGTGATACGCTTGTTTAACTGCAAGCTTTGTATTCCTACATTATAAGCAACACCAGCCCGGAAACATGTAGGTGTATTTTTTATAAATTTAATCGTGAAGATTGCTCGTTTCGCTACTAATGACTGGTTTTTTTTACTACAGTACTGTATGTAGTATATAACAGATCTTATAAAAATAGCAAGATATTCAGCAGCAGTGATTCACGTTTATAATTTAAATCGCGTTTCTAATTCATTAAAAATTAATTACGTTTTTCTTCTAATTATTTTTCATACCTTCTTCATCTATCTGCTTTATTACCCGAGGTCAATAGATGTTTTGCTTTACAACCCCAACATCACGAATTTGTTAATTAACACTTCTAATTAAAAAAGAGTCTTCTGATTGTTATGGCAAAACTCATGCTTTTTTCGTTTATTTTTTATACATTTTTGTCAGTTGTCTATTTCCTGTTAATAGGTAGATGATGTACCATTTATGATATACCATTTTTTCTTGTCTTGGCTATTAAAATTATATGCAATCTACGCATGATGGTAAATTCATATCACGATTTATAATCTTAAAGTATATTGTACTATGTAAGTGTATAGGCTATAGATCTAACGAAAATAAGGTCAGATTAGGCTGGGAGAATGGATTTACTGTCTGTAGAAACTGCATTCATTTATCGACACATTGTTTAATAGACCATGGCATTTTGAATGCATTGTTTGGTTTCATGGATGAGAAAGTGATTAATAATAACTGATGGGAAAAATGTGCGGACTTGGAATGAATGTTTCCGAAATCTGATTCGGGAGTAATTAAAAGTTCACCTTTCGCAGAAACCAGGTCTGTAGGTCTGGGTCGTCTTGTTTTCAAATCCCACCAGATGGGAAATTCATTAACTTATTTTCAGTGTCGAATCAATTATATGTATATTGTTAAATTTTTAATTCTGTCCCTGATCATTTGTTAGTTTTTGGGATTGTTTTTTTTTAAGGTATAGCACAACATAATTGCTATTGTTCTTATTTTTAGAAAGCAAAATATACACACTATACGGAGATGATCCTGAGGGTGATTATCTGCATTTTGGGGTTAGGGGTCAAGTTGGCAAAGACTTAATTGATATTAGGAGTATCGATCATAAAACGGCAGAAGTTTATTTAATGAAGGAATTGGATAGAGAGGTAAATGTTCAATTTTTTCTATTAATTACAGTTACTAAACCTTTTATAATTGACTTTCATATGTTTCATTTTCACGTTTTTTTTTCAAATTGCACTATGTATTTGTTATCTTAGACGCAAGATGATTACCAATTGATATTAACTTTGACAGATGGACAACGGGGAAATTTAGTAAGTACAATAATTAATCTTTTTCGAATAACTTTCACTGTGTGATCATATTGACTGAACCACTGTATAGAATTTTCGGAAATTTCAAAAACGAAATGATTTAAAATTATATTTGCGCTGCTTTTAATATATGCACTAACTGTACATTAAAATATTTCCAGCGAAAAAGAATAATTAAATTTTTTTAATTATTCTTTTTAAAAATTGTTTAACTTCAAGGAACCCGGCCAAAAAATAGAATTTTTTAAAATAGTTCGTCTTTTCAAATCTTAAAAATGTTTTATATAAAAAATGGTCATTAAATTATCAATCGACATTTTCATCAACATTATGATAACGAGTCTGATTATTTCTTCATATTTTTACGTTTTTACTTGTAAAGAAACACATTTCATTTATACCTTTGATGTCAAAATTCCAAACAAGCTGTAAAAATTTTACGAGTTTTGACCGAAACATTTCATTGTCCAGCAGGAACATGTGATAAAAAACGTATTTTAAAATGCCACATTATTTGACGTGAATATTATAATGCAAATTCGATGATTCTTTTTAATAGCAATACAACTGCTTGAAATAGCATTCGTGCAAAACTCGAGATATATTTTCACTTTTTTAAGCATAAATGTTGTTTTGCATGCGTGCTCTATTGCAAAAGTCAAGGTACTCAAAAGCCTTCAAATGCAAAGCTCGTCATAATTTTTGAAAGCAATGTAGAAAATTGCTTCCTCTTATAATAGCGCTATGACAAAGTTCTTTTATGTTGATAAATCTGCTCAATTCATTTTCTTCTAATTTTAAGAACTAGCAATTTCATCTTTGAGAGGATTCTAATTTAACATATGAATTGCAGAAGGAAAATGAATAAGTATCATTTCTACTTTCTTCAAAACGACCTTTGAATTTGCATATGCCAATGACATCGTTTCAAAACATTCATGGGAATTTTCATATGCTGTAGAATAGTATTTGTATACCCTAGGCGAAGAATATTGAATCTGAACAAATGCTTACGTTTAAGAGTCAATTGTCACTGTCTGGAATGCATTCTAAACCTGTACTGTATATAGATAAATGGTTAAAAAATGGATTCTAAATTGTAATTTTGACAAGAAAACGATGCATTGCTCTATTTCAAAAAAGAGTACAAAGGAGTTACTCTTTATTAGCAATGGCAAGAATTCCTACGGCATCTTTTGTGGCCATTCAAAAAGGACGTCTGCAAAAATTTCCCAAAATTGGACCTCCCCTCCCCCTCTTCGGACGTCCGAAACTCAAACAAAAAATCACATTCACAACTTCGCACACCGGATCTTTAAAATTAGTTCTGGTGTGCAAATTATATCCAAAATCAGGGTCCATGGCACGGTCCCCGGTGAGATAGGGCGCAAAGAGTAAAATTGTACACGCTGGCAAAGATAAGTTAAAATAACATTATTGTTTTTGGGCAGTTCAGCTGGAACTTCCAAAAAACAATAGCGTCATTTTACTTGATCTTTACAGGGATTTTCCAGAAATATCATATTCAGCTTTCCAGGTTTTTAAACAATTAAATTTCTCTCACGAACGACAAAATTGACGTACTCCAATGTTATCCACGATTTTACAAATTTGTAATCTCAAAAAAAGTTGGGGATTTTGTCAATTTGTCTGAGTCTGTTGAAAATTTTGCATATTTATCCTCGGAAACTGCTGAAACTTTTGCAAAAATCTGTACTCGAAAGCAGTTGAAATTTTTCCAAATTGTGCTTGGGAAAATAGGGGAAATTTTTTAAAATTGTACTTAGGGAAAATGTTGCAAATTTGTCCTCGGGAAAACCTTGGAAATTATGAAAATTTTGTAAAGTTGTCCTTGGAAAAGGTTGAAAATTTGTACGAGAAACATTTTAAAGTTTGCAAAGATGGCCCTGAGCTAACCACGTACGAGTAGAAGCATTAATTTTGGATTGTGACAACATCAATGCGTTGAATTTCCTTGACTTTTTCAAAAAAAATATCATTCTTGCCTGACTTTTCCAGGTCTGGGGGACCCTGTTTTACTGACTTTTGCAATATATAACACATCACCTATGCGATATTGCGTTCAATTGCGTTTACCCTGGGAACTCATTTTACTTGGCATTTTTGTTTCAAGTGGACGTCCGAGATGATCATACCCCCTCCCTCCTCCTACACGAGGACGTTCATATGAAAAAGAAAAAAAATAGGATGGAATAATTTCTGTTTAGCATTATTTTAGATAACTTTATTTCACCGTAATTTCTGTTACGTATGCATTAGCGTACATACATTTGCGTTATATATACCATTTATATATTTTACACCATAGCACTGCAGATATTTATTTTTATTGTACCAACCCATGTTCACCGTTCTGATTATAGATTGAACAATCCATGCAAATATTTGTTGAAGATATTAATGATAACCAACCTGTTTTCAAACCGTATAATGCCACTCTCCACATTAAAGAGGTAAGACAAATCAAATACATAATTTGAATATTTTACGTAAAAGAATGTTTCTGCTGTTGAAACAATGCATTTTAGTCTACATGGCATTTAATAAATGAAATACGTAAAAGGTGTAAACGTATTCCTGAGAATAAACATTTTCTTGTGGATTTCTTATCAAGATCAATTTATTTTTCATTTTTTTTATTTTTAGAAATTATTTAATGTATAAACTACTTTTTAGACCCTTTATACATGCATGGTGTAATGAATCATGTGCATGTATAACACAATTTTGTAAAAGATTTTTTTTTGCAATTTGCAGTGGCATGCACATTAGCCGAAGCCATTGTAAAAAAATCGCGGAGTTTATGCTATGTTATTTTTTTGTTCTTGAAAAACACTTTCTATTTTTATTTATTCCATGAAAGACATGCTCTAAGGCGTGAGCATATCTCACAATCGTCCAAGTGAGACAAACTAGGAAGTTTTTTTTAAAGAAATTGTCTTATTTCTCGTTTCCATGACAATTTCAGGGTTGGCCGCCTGGAATAATTGACACCCTGGAAGCAACCGATCTGGATGAGGGTCCTTTTGGTCAGGTGGTTTACCACCTGTTGGTAAGTGGCATCCAGGAAGTATTCAACAAGAAATGATAGCCGAATACTTTAAGGAAAGAATATTTAATGCCGGTACACGCATAAACATGCTCTATTCCAGTATTAGGTTTTGTAATTATTCACTTGCATAGCAAAATTAATGATTGCTAAGTTTATTTTAGTATTTCTTTGTTATCGGTATGAGTGTTATGGAGAAAACTGAACATAGTTTATTTTGGTAGTTCGTTCTGAAGTTCGTATACACCTGAACTATTTCATGTATACAGAAATATTTATGAGATCATCTGAATTAAGATTGGGTAATTTCATATCTCACTTCTAATTGATATGTCATAATTGTAAGTTCAATACAAGTTCCTCATTGGATTTTCCTTATTTGGTAACTGCTTGTTGAAGTATACAGTATGTACAATTGAAACGCATTTGTATCCTATTAAAAGGTGGTTGAACTCAACTGATGATAGATAATTTCATTTCATTGTGATAACAGGAAGCAGGCGGCAATTCCGGCAAATTTAAAATCGAAACTGTTAATGGGAAAGGAGTGTTGTCACTTATGAAAGAATTGGATTATGAAGAAAAATATCTTTATCAATTGCAAGTATTAGCTGTTGTAAGTAAAGGTCACGTTTGTTTGCATTGCGTGTTTGCAATTTAAAACATTTGAATTTTAAACGCAATAAGTCAGTTCCAGTTATTGCCAATAAGAACTACAGCAAGTATCCGTAATTAAAGTGCTTTAATTAATCTCCATGACTTTTCCATCTTAACATTGACAATATATTGCGCTTCTTCGATTGGCTTATTAGCGTTTAAAAGGTCTTAACGGCCTTGAATGATTAATGAGTATTTTGAATGATTAATGAGTATTATTTTCTAAAAGGATCGCCCAAACACTGGACGCAGAAATACTGGCACTGCCGCTATTGTAGTGCAGGTCGAAGATGTTGAAGACCAGCCTCCAGAATTCATTAAAGTGCCACCAGTAACTAAAGTTCCTGAAGATTTGGCAGTGGTCTGAATATTTTATTATTCATTTTTCAGAACATAAAACACGTTCATATGCCATGTAGATAATAGTGCAAACTTATTTTCTTTAACTTTTGAAAGGGATCACCAGTACTTCACGTTTGGGCTGTAGATGGCGATAGGGGTGTCAACAATAGCATTCATTATTCTATCGTCCGGGGTATGACTCCATAGATGTTATTTATCATCACGATATTGTGTTACTACAACTAATTTTGACTTTTAATAAAATTTGAATAGGAGACAACGACCTTTTTGGCATTGAACGTGAAACTGGCTGGGTTTACGTGTTAAATAATTTAGACCGAGAAGCAGGTGACAGAAATGGAGCCTATATTTTAAAAATAAAGGTAAGAAACGTTTCTTATGTTGGCATGCACTTGTAATAAGATGCTTTTAATTACAAAATTATTCAAAATGACGTTTAAGTGCATTTTGTTTTTACGAAGATTTAATTCTTCTAGACTTAAAGAAAATTCTCCAAAAAATTTGAACAAAATACTGTAGTAGCATTTTTTAAAATCTCATTATATCGGGCCCCAGTCCCGCTTCGGAAGTGTAGCAAATCAAAAACCGTCCATTTCCGGTTTAAGATTGTATTAAATTAACCGAAATAAGCTTTATATTCTGTAAAAACGACTTATCTGCGGTTTTGAATGACATGTACTGCCCTATTATTTTATCACGCATTAAAACTTAATTTATCTCAAATTGAAATTTTTTGAGTTGTGTCATTTCTGAAGCTGGGGGGCGATATGTTTAATGAATGAATATCCATTCGCAATTTTGTTTCTTGTATTTATTTAATGGATCAATGTGGTTAAAATGGTGCTGAATTCAATTTTAATGTAAAGGCGCATGAGGTTGGCTCGGAAATAATTCCAATTCCATCAGCCGAGACAGAAGTGACGATTATTTTAACGGACATCAATGACGAAATGCCGACATTTAAAAGCCAAAATTACGTCGGGGAGATAAGCGAAAATGCCCAACTCAATGTTCCCATTGCATTTTTGGGAAATAGCAGGCCTGAAGTTTATGATTATGATCAGGTAAGGGTTTTGGACTACCTGTCCTTTAATGCACATGCCTATATACTCGACGGACATTGTAGAATGGATTTTTAATGAGTTTTTTCACAGGGTAAAAATGGCACATTCACATTGTCTTTGGATGGAGATGGTGGTATTTTTGAAATAACCCCATCGGAGGTTATCAATGAGGCAACGTTTCTTATCAGAGTTAAAAACCACACTGTGTTGGATTTCGAAGAAATGGAAAAGCTCGAGTTTAAAGTAAATAGAAGGATGAAGTTCTTAATATTTTTTTGTTGAAAAATTAATAAATGATTATAGTGTAACTAATATATTTTTTTAAAGATAATTGCTCGTGAAATAGTAAGCACGAATCCGAAATCGAGCACTGCTGATATCACCGTTCATATTAGGGATGCTAATGATAATATCCCAGAATTTGAACAAACGGAATATGTGGCGGAGGTCAAGGAAAATGTTCAAGCTGGGACATCAATTGCTAAAATCGTCGCCCGTGATCGAGATTCGGGAGATTTTGGTACAACGGGGATTCGATACACCGATATTAGAGGGCAGATTGCGGAAAAGTAATTCGGCTAATTTTGTTGTTGTCTAACTTTATTTTTAAATTGCGACACCGTGTTTTTTCCGTACTAGCTTAAATAGACCTCTATTTTTTATTAAAAAAATGTAATTTGTGATCTTACTTTATCAATTTCAAAATAGATTGTCGTTAGACCCTATCACCGGAGTGATCACCGTAAAATCTGGCGGAGAGGAATTTGATAGGGAGCAAATTTCCACATATTTCTTGACAGTAATTGCAAGGGATAACTTGGGTCTTGGGAACCGAAACACGGTTCAACTGCAACTTACAATCGCTGATGTCAACGACAATGCTCCTCAGTTTATGCAGAAACGTTATGAGACGAGGATAGACGAAAATGAAATTACCTTTCCTAATCCTTTTCATGTTGAGGTATAAAATATTAGTAATTATAGTTGTGGACTAACTTAATACTCCTCGTGAATAACTTTATTCTCGAAATTCATTGCACCTTTATCAATTATTAATTCAATTAAATTTGGTTTTAGGCGTTCGATCGAGACCTGGAAGGCACCCCTAACAACGAAATAAAGTACAAAATCGTCGGTGGTGATCCTATGAGAAATTTTTCAATTAATGACATTACTGGAGAAATTACTTTAAACAATGCCCTGGATTTTGAAGTTATGAATGGTTCCGAAGAATATCGAAATTTTAACTTAACTGTCCGAGCCAAAGATATGGGCCAACCACCGTTGCACAGCAACGTCTCTGTCGTTATCTACGTGCAAGTAAGTATTCTCATACAATGGACTATAACATTTTTAGCATTACAAGAAAGCCTTAAAATACAAGCTTCTGAAATTCATAGGACAAAAATGACCACTCTCCAATATTTTCCGAAGAGTTTTATAATGCAACTGTCAGAGAAGACATTCGTCCCGGCAAGTTCATTTTATTTTAATTTTTATTCATAAACTGACGGTGACATGTAATAAAAATTATCGTCGTCTTTCTTAAAAATTTTGAACACATTCATCTTCTTTTTTTAGGTGATCCAATAATCCAGCTACATGCCTTTGATCAAGATGGGTCGTCTCCCAACAATCAGATAGTTTACAGAATAATGTCTGGAGCCCTGGATAAGTTTATTATTCAGTCTGAGAAAGGAGTTATTTCTGTGGCTCACGGGGCCAACTTGGATCCTGACGCTACGGAACCAAAAACCCTGTTTCATATCTTGGAAGTAGCTGCCATTGATGGTGGAATTGGAAGTGAACAAAGACAAACAACAGTGCTGGTAAATAATATTTAATTTATTCTGAAAGTGGGAGTAAGCCCACTAAAGTATATAGTGAATGATGTACACTACATGTATACACTGTACATAGACAGCTGTATAGTGAAGTGGGTCATGCAGACTTGAAATTTAAGCAACATATTTAACAACTCTATAGGTTAATATCACCGTTTTGGATGTCAACAATAAGGCCCCAGAATTCCTTGAACCTGAATTGGTTACAGTAAAAGAAAATTCACCCATTGGAACTGTGGTGGCGCAGTTGATGGCCCTGGATAGAGATGACAATCCTGATTTAAGGTTCACCTTGGACCCCGCAAAATGTGAAGCCCGAAATGAAGATGGTGCCCTTGTAAGACTCATGCAGAAAGAATTTTCCAGTAAGTATTATCTTAAAATTACCCGCAAGTTACCTGTACTAATAAGTTGCCAACTCTTTTGTACCCCTGTATGTTGGCACGTGTACATCACGGTGTATTGCATGTTTGCCCATCATGAAGGTCGTACTGTAGATAATCAATATCTTCATTTCAAAATAGAATGAAAACGACACTAATTGAATATCTATTTATAGAAAATTACTCTTTACACAGGTTTGTTTGAAGTGACATTTGATGGCCTGGTGAAACTAAGCGGGAATTTGGACAGAGAAACGTTTGAGACCATTAAGATACGTGTTGCAGTAGAAGATCGAAATGCTGTAGGATTTCGTCAAATTGCCACGGGTGTGCACTATTTAGTATTATTCACGACTATCGCCAGTTTAAACGATTCGTGGCATTTATCATGTGTAAAAATGGACTTACTGTATGACTTATTTTTTAATGTCAATTAAGCACATTCCGTTCACATGCGACTAATGAAAACAGCTTAATTCCATTTTAAATAGGTTGCAACTATAGTTAAAACAATAATATTCTTATTATGAACTCTTCCAAGTAATGGACCAATTTTTCAAACGTGGATCATGCTAAATTTAAGTTTTTTATATTACTTTTTCAAGGAACTTTGTCCATCAAGGTTGAAGACGTTAATGATAATGATCCCGTTTTCCAAAAACGCCATTATCGAAGGGCAGTTCCTGAAAACTCCAAATCTGGTACTCCAATTCTTACCGTTGTTGCGGATGATAAGGACGTTAATCGAACCTTAATGTATCAGCTGCAAGGACCTGAAAACGTTACACGGCTGGTCAGTCTTGATCCTAACACTGGTAAGTATCTTTCTATATGTTCGATCGGTTGTTCCTAATTTTTTCTTTCTTAATTGATGATTTAAGTAGATATAGGTGAAAATTTTCTTATTATTTTTAACTATTTGTTGACTGACAGGTGAGCTAGTTGTAAAAAATAAAATTGACCGCGAGCAGTTTTCTTGGCTAAACTTCACCGTCAAAGCTATTGACAATGGTATCCCTCCACGAACCGGTTACGCCAATGTGTCAGTTCAGATCTTGGACGAAAATGACAACAATCCGGTTTTCACCGATGATAGTTATTCTTTTCAAGTTCCTGAAGATATTGCTGTTGGAACACAGGTGATAATGTAATTTTAGATAAAAGTATTTGAGATTTGAAACTTGCTTAGGAATTTATATGCGATCCAATTAGTCAAATCGCAGGGATCTTGTAATTAATTCGAAATTTTTAGTATTATGTAAATTTCAATAAATGTAATTTATAATTTATCATATTTCCTGTTAATTATCGATATTAGGTGGGACTAATTCAAGCGACGGATGCTGATGCAGGACTCTATGGAAAAGTGACTTACATTCTCGACAAAAGGACTTCACAAGGAAAATTCATAATCAATGCAAATTCTGTATGTACACTGAAGTCGCTGGATTGAAATACTTTTATTATACTTTTACACGGATTTAAGCTGCTAAATAAAATATAATTTCCGTATTTTAATTAAATAATTAAAAATGCCAATAATCGCATACAATAATGCGATTTAATATCATTTCAGGGAGCTATTAGCGTGGCTGAACCTCTGGACAGAGAAACGCGGGATAGGTATATGTTAGTTGTGGAAGCTTGGGACAATTATGAAATTGGTTTTCCAACTGGCGAAAGTAGAAATGCATTCAAGCAGGCTAGTGGCTCATTGATAGATAATATCCGGTAGAAATGTATTCTGGAATGTTGACTAAATTCCTATGATTTTTGAATTTTCAGGTTAGCATTATTGTGACTGACAAGAATGATCATGCACCCGAGATATTAAAACCTGACCACTGCATTGGTGTGACTGAGTATCATGAGGTAGGGGAAATAATCGCCGTGATTAAAGCACGAGATGGAGACGATCCCAAAACACCAAATGCACATGTGGAATTTACTATTGAAAATGGCAATGATAAAGGTAAGTTTTCAACTAAACCAGCCACCAGGATGACATGCAGTACATCATAAACTGCTGTTGCTAATGTATCTCTTTTAACATTTTTTGAAAGAAAATTAAATGCAAAAATTTTAATTAATATAATTTTAAACGCGTTTTAAGATTTCTAAACATCTTCCTCCTAATGGCACCTTTGGATTCAAAACAAGTACCTTTATGTCTTGTTGCTTGTCAGATTTTCTGAGATGTAACAATGTTCATCTGAATTTTTAAAAAAAAATGAAAAGTGTCAACTGTACCAAACTCAGTATCTTAGAAATATTTAAATCATGCTTTATTAGTCTTGGCCATAGAAGCTTTGTAGAAGTAAGGCATTCTTAGAAGAAGTGAAAAAATGTGAAAATTGTAAATTGTATCAATACATGTAAATGTTATTAGTGAGAATCACGAAATACAAAAAGACTTATCTTGTTTCGTATCTTACTCTTCATCTACTACAGTAAAACCTGGAAAAGTGACCACCTTTGCATGGTGACCACCTGTTTATGTTGACCACTTTTTAGTGTATTGTT